>CAWVNZ010001741.1:0-81661 GCA_963930735.1 Dioctria linearis | reverse complement strand
CTGGCGAAATTGAAATTTGCGAGAGTAAAAAATTATTTTTTGAATAATTTACTGTAGAAAAGGAAATCCCTGGGATATTTAAAATTTGCGACAGTAAAAAATTATTTTTTGAATAATTTACTATAGAAAAGGCAATCCCTGGGATATTTAAAATTTGCGACAATAGAAAATTATTTTTTGAAAAATTTACTATAGAAAAGGCAAACCCTGGCGTAATTAAAATTTGCGACAGTAGAAAATTATTTTTTGAATAACTTACTATAGAAAAGGCAATCCCTGGCGTAATTAAAATTTGCGACAGTAGAAAATTATTTTTTGAAAAGTTTACTATAGAAAAGGCAATCCCTGGCGCAATTAAAATTTGCGACAGTAGAAAATTATTTTTTGAATAATTTACTATAGAAAAGGCAATCCCTGGCGTAATTAAAATTTGCGATAGTAGAAAATTATTTTTTGAATATTTTACTATAGAAAATGCAATCCCTGGCGCAATTAAAATTTGCGACAGTAAAAAATTATTTTTTGAATAATTTACTATAGAAAAGGCAATCCCTGGCTTAATTAAAATTTGCGACAGTAAAAAATTATTTTTTGAATAATTTACTATAGAAAAGGCAGTCCCTGGCGTAGTTAAAATTTGCGACAATAAAAAATTATTTTTTTGAATAATTTACTATAGAAAAGGCAATCCCTGGCGTAATTAAAATTTGCGACAGTAGAAAATTATTTTTTGAAAAGTTTACTATAGAAAATGCAATCCCTGGCGCAATTAAAATTTGCGACAGTAGAAAATTATTTTTTGAATAATTTACTATAGAAAAGGCAATCCCTGGCGTAATTAAAATTTGCGATAGTAGAAAATTATTTTTTGAATAATTTACTATAGAAAATGCAATCCCTGGCGTAATTAAAATTTGCGACAGTAGAAAATTATTTTTTGAATAACTTACTATAGAAAAGGCAATCCCTGGCGTAATTAAAATTTGCGACAGTAGAAAATTATTTTTTGAAAAGTTTACTATAGAAAAGGCAATCCCTGGCGCAATTAAAATTTGCGACAGTAGAAAATTATTTTTTGAATAATTTACTATAGAAAAGGCAATCCCTGGCGTAATTAAAATTTGCGATAGTAGAAAATTATTTTTTTGAATAATTTACTATAGAAAATGCAATCCCTGGCGCAATTAAAATTTGCGACAGTAAAAAATTATTTTTTGAATAATTTACTATAGAAAAGGCAATCCCTGGCGTAATTAAAATTTGCGATAGTAGAAAATTATTTTTTGAATAATTTACTATAGAAAATGCAATCCTGGCGCAATTAAAATTTGCGACAGTAAAAAATTATTTTTTGAATAATTTACTATAGAAAATGCAATCCCTGGCGCAATTAAAATTTGCGACAATAAAAAATTATTTTTTGAATAATTTACTATAGAAAATGCAATCCCTGGCGCAATTAAAATTTGCGACAGTAGAAAATTATTTTTTGAATAATTTACTATAGAAAATGCAATCCCTGGCGCAATTAAAATTTGCGACAGTAAAAAATTATTTTTTGAATAATTTACTATAGAAAAGGCAATCCCTGGCGCAATTAAAATTTGCGACAGTTGAAAATTATTTTTTTGAATAATTTACTATAGAAAAGGCAATCCCTGGCGTAATTAAAATTTGCGACAGTAGAAAATTAATTTGTGAAAAATTTACCTGGCGAAATTGAAATTTGCGAGAGTAAAAAATTATTTTTTGAATAATTTACTATAGAAAAGGCAATCCCTGGGATGTTTAAAATTTGCGACAGTAAAAAAATTATTTTTTGAATAATTTACTATAGAAAAGGCAATCCCTTGCGTATTTAAAATTTGCGACAATATAAAATTATTTTTTGAATAATTTACTATAGAAAAGGCAATCCCTGGCGCAATTAAAATTTGCGACAGTAGAAAATTATTTTTTGAATAATTTACTATAGAAAAGGCAATCCCTGGTGTAATTAAAATTTGCGACAGTATAAAATTATTTTTTGAATAATTTACTATAGAAAAGGCAATCCCTGGCGTATTTAAAATTTGCGACAGTATAAAATTATTTTTTGAAAAATTTACTATAGAAAAGGCAATCCCTGGCGTAATTAAAATTTGCGACAGTAGAAAATTATTTTTTGAATAATTTACTATAGAAAAGGCAATCCCTGGCGTAATTAAAATTTGCGACAGTAAAAAATTATTTTTTGAATAATTTACTATAGAAAAGGCAATCCCTGGCGAAATTGAAATTTGCGAGAGTAAACAATTATTTTTTGAATAATTTACTATAGAAAAGGCAATCCCTGGGATATTTAAAAGTTGCGACAGTAAAAAATTATTTTTTGCATAATTTACTATAGAAAAGGCAATCCCTGGGATATTTAAAATTTGCGACAGTAAAAAATTATTTTTTGAATAATTTACTATAGAAAAGGCAATCTCTGGCGCACTTAAAATTTGCGACAGTAGAAAATTATTTTTTGAATAATTTACTATAGAAAAGGCTATCCCTGGCGCAATTAAAATTTGCGACAGTTGAAAGTTATTTTTTGAATAATTTACTATAAAAAAAGGCAATCCCTGGCGTAATTAAAATTTGCGACAGTAGAAAATTAATTTGTGAAAAATTTACCTGGCGAAATTGAAATTTGCGAGAGTAAAAAATTATTTTTTGAATAATTTACTGTAGAAAAGGCAATCCCTGGGATATTTAAAATTTGCGACAGTAAAAAATTATTTTTTGAATAATTTACTATAGAAAAGGCAATCCCTGGGATATTTAAAATTCGCGACAGTAGAAAATTATTTTTTGAATAATTTACTATAGAAAAGGCAATCCCTGCCGTAATTAAAATTTGCGACAGTAGAAAATTATTTTTTGAATAATTTACTATAGAAAAGGCAATCCCTGGCGTAATTAAAATTTGCGACAGTAAAAAATTATTTTTTGAAAAGTTTACTATAGAAAAGGCAATCCCTGGCGCAATTAAAATTTGCGACAGTAGAAAATTATTTTTTGAATAATTTCCTATAGAAAAGGCAATCACTGGCGTAATTAAAATTTGCGACAGTAGAAAATTATTTTTTGAATAATTTACTATAGAAAATGCAATCCCTGGCGCAATTAAAATTTGCGACAGTAAAAAATTATTTTTGAATAATTTACTATAGAAAAGGCAATCCCTGGCGTAATTAAAATTTGCGACAGTAAAAAATTATTTTTTGAATAATTTACTATAGAAAAGGCAATCCCTGGCGTAGTTAAAATTTGCGACAATAAAAAATTATTTTTTGAATAATTTACTATAGAAAAGGCAATCCCTGGCGTAATTAAAATTTGCGACAGTAGAAAATTATTTTTTGAAAAGTTTACTATAGAAAAGGCAATCCCTGGCGCAATTAAAATTTGCGACAGTAGAAAATTAATTTGTGAAAAATTTACCTGGCGTAATTAAAATTTGCGACAGTAGAAAATTATTTTTTGAATAATTTACTATAGAAAAGGCAATCCCTGGCGTAATTAAAATTTGCGACAGTAGAAAATTAATTTGTGAAAAAGTTACCTGGCGTAATTAAAATTTGCGACAGTATAAAATTATTTTTTGAATAATTTACTATAGAAAAGGCAATCCCTGGCGTAATTAAAATTTGCGACAGTAGAAAATTATTTTTTGAAAAGTTTACTATAGAAAAGGCAATCCCTGGCGCAATTAAAACTTGCAACAGTAGAAAATTATTTTTTGAATAATTTACTATAGAAAAGGCAATCCCTGGCGTATTTAAAATGTGCGACAGTATAAAATTATTTTTTGAAAAATTTACTATAGAAAAGGCAATCCCTGGCGCAATTAAAATTTGCGACAGTTGAAAATTATTTTTTGAATAATTTACTATAGAAAAGGCAATCCCTGGCGTATTTAAAATTTGCGACAGTTTAAAATTATTTTTTGAAAAATTTACTATAGAAAAGGCAATCCCTGGCGCAATTAAAAATTGCGACAGTTGAAAATTATTTTTTGAATAATTTACTATAGAAAAGGCAGTCCCTGGCGCAATTAAAATTTGCGACAGTTGAAAATTATTTTTTGAATAATTTACTATAGATAAGGCAATCCCTGGCGTATTTAAAATTTGCGACAGTATAAAATTATTTTTTGAAAAATTTACTATAGAAAAGGCAATCCCTGGCGCAATTAAAATTTGCGACAGTTGAAAATTATTTTTTGAATAATTTACTATAGAAAAGGCAATCCCTGGCGTATTTAAAATTTGCGACAGTATAAAATTATTTTTTGAAAAATTTACTATAGAAAAGGCAATCCCTGGCGTATTTAAAATGTGCGACAGTATAAAATTATTTTTTGAAAAATTTTCTATAGAAAAGGCAATCCCTGGCGCAATTAAAATTTGCGACAGTTGAAAATTATTTTTTGAATAATTTACTATAGAAAAGGCAATTCCTGGCGTATTTAAAATTTGCGACAGTATAAAATTATTTTTTGAAAAATTTACTATAGAAAAGGCAATCCCTGGCGCAATTAAAATTTGCGACAGTTGAAAATTATTTTTTGAATAATTTACTATAGAAAAGGCAATCCCTGGCGTAATTAAAATTTGCGACAGTAGAAAATTAATTTGTGAAAAATTTACCTGGCGAAATTGAAATTTGCGAGAGTAAAAAATTATTTTTTGAATAATTTACTATAGAAAAGGCAATCCCTGGGATATTTAAAATTTGCGACAGTAATAAATTATTTTTTGAATAATTTACTATAGAAAAGGCAATCCCTGGGATATTTAAAATTTGCGACAGTTAAAAATTATTTTTTGAATAATTTACTATAGAAAAGGCAATCCCTGGGATATTTAAAATTTGCGACAGTAAAAAATTATTTTTTGAATAATTTACTATAGAAAAGGCAATCCCTGGCGCACTTAAAATTTGCGACAGTAGAAAATTATTTTTTGAATAATTTACTATAGAAAAGGCAATCCCTGGCGCAATTAAAATTTGCGACAGTTGAAAGTTATTTTTTGAATAATTTACTATAAAAAAGGCAATCCCTGGCGTAATTAAAATTTGCGGCAGTAGAAAATTAATTTGTGAAAAATTTACCTGGCGAAATTGAAATTTGCGAGAGTAAAAAATTATTTTTTGAATAATTTACTGTAGAAAAGGAAATCCCTCGGATATTTAAAATTTGCGACAGTAAAAAATTATTTTTTGAATAATTTACTATAGAAAAGGCAATCCCTGGGATATTTAAAATTTGCGACAATAGAAAATTATTTTTTGAAAAAATTTACTATAGAAAAGGCAAACCCTGGCGTAATTAAAATTTGCGACAGTAGAAAATTATTTTTTGAATAACTTACTATAGAAAAGGCAATCCCTGGCGTAATTAAAATTTGCGACAGTAGAAAATTATTTTTTGAAAAGTTTACTATAGAAAAGGCAATCCCTGGCGCAATTAAAATTTGCGACAGTAGAAAATTATTTCTTGAATAATTTACTATAGAAAAGGCAATCCCTGGCGTAATTAAAATTTGCGATAGTAGAAAATTATTTTTTGAATAATTTACTATAGAAAATGCAATCCCTGGCGCAATTAAAATTTGCGACAGTAAAAAATTATTTTTTGAATAATTTACTATAGAAAAGGCAATCCCTGGCTTAATTAAAATTTGCGACAGTAAAAAATTATTTTTTGAATAATTTACTATAGAAAAGGCAGTCCCTGGCGTAGTTAAAATTTGCGACAATAAAAAATTATTTTTTGAATAATTTACTATAGAAAAGGCAATCCCTGGCGTAATTAAAATTTGCGACAGTAGAAAATTATTTTTTGAAAAGTTTACTATAGAAAAGGCAATCCCCTGGCGCAATTAAAATTTGCGACAGTAGAAAATTAATTTGTGAAAAATTTACCTGGCGTAATTAAAATTTGCGACAGTAGAAAATTATTTTTTGAATAATTTACTATAGAAAAGGCAATCCCTGGCGTAATTAAAATTTGCGACAGTAGAAAATTAATTTGTGAAAAATTTACCTGGCGTAATTAAAATTTGCGACAGTATAAAATAATTTTTTGAATAATTTACTATAGAAAAGGCAATCCCTGGCGTAATTAAAATTTGCGACAGTAGAAAATTATTTTTTGAAAAGTTTACTATAGAAAAGGCAATCCCTGGCGCAATTAAAATTTGCGACAGTTGAAAATTATTTTTTGAATAATTTACTATAGAAAAGGCAATCCCTGGCGTAATTGAAATTTGCGACAGTAAAAAATTAATTTGTGAAAAATTTACCTGGCGAAATTGAAATTTGCGAGAGTAAAAAATTATTTTTTGAATAATTTACTATAGAAAAGGCAATCCCTGTGATATTTAAAATTTGCGACAGTAAAAAATTATTTTTTGAATAATTTACTATAGAAAAGGCAATCCCTGGCGCACTTAAAATTTGCGACAGTAAAAAATTATTTTTTGAATAATTTACTATAGAAAAGGCAATCCCTGGCGTATTTAAAATTTGCGACAGTATAAAATTATTTTTTGAATAATTTACTATAGAAAAGGCAATCCCTGGCGCAATTAAAATTTGCAACAGTAGAAAATTATTTTTTGAATAATTTACTATAGAAAAGGCAATCCCTGGCGTAATTAAAATTTGCGACAGTAAAAAATTATTTTTTGAATAATTTGCTATAGAAAAAGTAATCCCTGGCGTAATTAAAATTTGCGACAGTAGAAAATTATTTTTTGAATAATTTACTATAGAAAAGGCAATCCCTGGCGCAATTAAAATTTGCAACAGTAGAAAATTATTTTTTGAATAATTTACTATAGAAAAGGCAATCCCTGGCGAAATTGAAATTTGCGAGAGTAAAAAATTATTTTTTGAATAATTTACTATAGAAAAATCAATCCCTGGGATACTTAAAATTTGCGACAGTAAAAAATTATTTTTTGAATAATTTACTATAGAAAAGGCAATCCCTGGGATATTTAAAATTTGCGACAGTAAAAAATTATTTTTTGAATAATTTACTATAGAAAAGGCAATGCCTGGCGCACTTAAAATTTGCGACAGTAGAAAATTATTTTTTGAATAATTTACTATAGAAAAGGCAATCCCTGGCGCAATTAAAATTTGCGACAGTTGAAAATTATTTTTTGAATAATTTACTATAGAAAAGGCAATCCCTGGCGTATTTAAAATTTGCGACAGTTTAAAATTATTTTTTGAAAAATTTACTATAGAAAAGGCAATCCCTGGCGCAATTAAAATTTGCGACAGTTGAAAATTATGTTTTGAGTAATTTACTATAGAATAGGCAGTCCCTGGCGCAATTAAAATTTGCAACAGTAGAAAATTATTTTTTGAAAAATTTACTATAGAAAAGGCAATCCCTGGCGCAATGAAAATTTGCGACAGTTGAAAATTATTTTTTGAATAATTTACTATAGAAAAGGCAGTCCCTGGCGCAATTAAAATTTGCGACAGTTGAAAATTATTTTTTGAATAATTTACTATAGATAAGGCAATCCCTGGCGTATTTAAAATTTGCGACAGTATAAAATTATTTTTTGAAAAATTTACTATAGAAAAGGCAATCCCTGGCGCAATTAAAATTTGCGACAGTTGAAAATTATTTTTTGAATAATTTACTATAGAAAAGGCAATCCCTGGCGTATTTAAAATTTGCGACAGTATAAAATTATTTTTTGAAAAATTTACTATAGAAAAGGCAATCCCTGGCGTATTTAAAATGTGCGACAGTATAAAATTATTTTTGAAAAATTTTCTATAGAAAAGGCAATCCCTGGCGCAATTAAAATTTGCGACAGTTGAAAATTATTTTTTGAATAATTTACTATAGAAAAGGCAATTCCTGGCGTATTTAAAATTTGCGACAGTATAAAATTATTTTTTGAAAAATTTACTATAGAAAAGGCAATCCCTGGCGCAATTAAAATTTGCGACAGTTGAAAATTATTTTTTGAATAATTTACTATAGAAAAGGCAATCCCTGGCGTAATTAAAATTTGCGACAGTAGAAAATTAATTTGTGAAAAATTTACCTGGCGAAATTGAAATTTGCGAGGGTAAAAAATTATTTTTTGAATAATTTACTATAGAAAAGGCAATCCCTGGGATATTTAAAATTTGCGACAGTAAAAAATTATTTTTTGAATAATTTACTATAGAAAAGGCAATCCCTGGGATATTTAAAATTTGCGACAGTAAAAAATTATTTTTTGAATAATTTACTATAGAAAAGGCAATCCCTGGGATATTTAAAATTTGCGACAGTAAAAAATTATTTTTTGAATAATTTACTATAGAAAAGGCAATCCCTGGCGCACTTAAAATTTGCGACAGTAGAAAATTATTTTTTGAATAATTTACTATAGAAAAGGCAATCCCTGGCGCAATTAAAATTTGAGACAGTTGAAAGTTATTTTTTGAATAATTTACTATAAAAAAGGCAATCCCTGGCGTAATTAAAATTTGCGACAGTAGAAAATTAATTTGTGAAAAATTTACCTGGCGAAATTGAAATTTGCGAGAGTAAAAAATTATTTTTTGAATAATTTACTGTAGAAAAGGAAATCCCTGGGATATTTAAAATTTGCGACAGTAAAAAATTATTTTTTGAATAATTTACTATAGAAAAGGCAATCCCTGGGATATTTAAAATTTGCGACAATAGAAAATTATTTTTTGAATAATTTACTATAGAAAAGGCAATCCCTGGCGTAATTAAAATTTCCGACAGTAGAAAATTATTTTTTGAATAACTTACTATAGAAAAGGCAATCCCTGGCGTAATTAAAATTTGCGACAGTAAAAAAATTATTTTTTGAAAAGTTTACTATAGAAAAGGCAATCCCTGGCGCAATTAAAATTTGCGACAGTAGAAAATTATTTTTTGAATAATTTACTATAGAAAAGGCAATCCCTGGCGCAATTAAAATTTGCAACAGTAGATAATTATTTTTTGAATAATTTACTATAGAAAAGGCAATCCTGGCGTAATTAAAATTTGCGACAGTAAAAAATTATTTTTTGAATAATTTACTATAGAAAAGGCAATCCCTGGCGAAATTGAAATTTGCGAGAGTAAAAAATTATTTTTTGAATAATTTACTATAGAAAAATCAATCCCTGGGATACTTAAAATTTGCGACAGTAAAAAATTATTTTTTGAATAATTTACTATAGAAAAGGCAATCCCTGGGATATTTAAAATTTGCGACAGTAAAAAATTATTTTTTGAATAATTTACTATAGAAAAGGCAATGCCTGGCGCACTTAAAATTTGCGACAGTAGAAAATTATTTTTTGAATAATTTACTATAGAAAAGGCAATCCCTGGCGCAATTAAAATTTGCGACAGTTGAAAATTATTTTTTGAATAATTTACTATAGAAAAGGCAATCCCTGGCGTATTTAAAATTTGCGACAGTTTAAAATTATTTTTTGAAAAATTTACTATAGAAAAGGCAATCCCTGGCGCAATTAAAATTTGCGCCAGTTGAAAATTATTTTTTGAATGATTTACTATAGAAGAGGCAGTCCCTGACGCAATTAAAATTTGCAACAGTAGAAAATTATTTTTTGAAAAATTTTACTATAGAAAAGGCAATCCCTGGCGCAATTAAAATTTGCGACAGTTGAAAATTATTTTTTGAATAATTTACTATAGAAAAGGCAGTCCCTGGCGCAATTAAAATTTGCGACAGTTGGAAATTATTTTTTGAATAATTTACTATAGATAAGGCAATCCCTGGCGTATTTAAAATTTGCGACAGTATAAAATTATTTTTTGAAAAAATTTACTATAGAAAAGGCAATCCCTGGCGCAATTAAAATTTGCGACAGTTGAAAATTATTTTTTGAATAATTTACTATAGAAAAGGCAATCCCTGGCGTATTTAAAATTTGCGACAGTATAAAATTATTTTTTGAAAAATTTACTATAGAAAAGGCAATCCCTGGCGTATTTAAAATGTGCGACAGTATAAAATTATTTTTTGAAAAATTTTCTATAGAAAAGGCAATCCCTGGCGCTATTAAAATTTGCGACAGTTGAAAATTATTTTTTGAATAATTTACTATAGAAAAGGCAATTCCTGGCGTATTTAAAATTTGCGACAGTATAAAATTATTTTTTGAAAAATTTACTATAGAAAAGGCAATCCCTGGCGCAATTAAAATTTGCGACAGTTGAAAATTATTTTTTGAATAATTTACTATAGAAAAGGCAATCCCTGGCGTAATTAAAATTTGCGACAGTAGAAAATTAATTTGTGAAAAATTTACCTGGCGAAATTGAAATTTGCGAGAGTAAAAAATTATTTTTTGAATAATTTACTATAGAAAAGGCAATCCCTGGGATATTTAAAATTTGCGACAGTAAAAAATTATTTTTTGAATAATTTACTATAGAAAAGGCAATCCCTGGGATATTTAAAATTTGCGACAGTAAAAAATTATTTTTTGAATAATTTACTATAGAAAAGGCAATCCCTGGGATATTTAAAATTTGCGACAGTAAAAAATTATTTTTTGAATAATTTACTATAGAAAAGGCAATCCCTGGCGCACTTAAAATTTGCGACAGTAGAAAATTATTTTTTGAATAATTTACTATAGAAAAGGCAATCCCTGGCGCAATTAAAATTTGCGACAGTTGAAAGTTATTTTTTGAATAATTTACTATAAAAAAGGCAATCCCTGGCGTAATTAAAATTTGCGACAGTAGAAAATTAATTTGTGAAAAATTTACCTGGCGAAATTGAAATTTGCGAGAGTAAAAAATTATTTTTTGAATAATTTACTGTAGAAAAGGAAATCCCTGGGATATTTAAAATTTGCGACAGTAAAAAATTATTTTTTGAATAATTTACTATAGAAAAGGCAATCCCTGGATATTTAAAATTTGCGACAATAGAAAATTATTTTTTGAATAATTTACTATAGAAAAGGCAATCCCTGGCGTAATTAAAATTTGCGACAGTAGAAAATTATTTTTTGAATAACTTACTATAGAAAAGGCAATCCCTGGCGTAATTAAAATTTGCGACAGTAAAAAATTATTTTTTGAAAAGTTTACTATAGAAAAGGCAATCCCTGGCGCAATTAAAATTTGCGACAGTAGAAAATTATTTTTTGAATAATTTACTATAGAAAAGGCAATCCCTGGCGTAATTAAAATTTGCGATAGTAGAAAATTATTTTTTGAATAATTTACTATAGAAAATGCAATCCCTGGCGCAATTAAAATTTGCGACAGTAAAAAATTATTTTTTGAATAATTTACTATAGAAAAGGCAATCCCTGGCTTAATTAAAATTTGCGACAGTAAAAAATTATTTTTTGAATAATTTACTATAGAAAAGGCAGTCCCTGGCGTAGTTAAAATTTGCGACAATAAAAAATTATTTTTTGAATAATTTACTATAGAAAAGGCAATCCCTGGCGTAATTAAAATTTGCGACAGTAGAAAATTATTTTTTGAAAAGTTTACTATAGAAAAGGCAATCCCTGGCGCAATTAAAATTTGCGACAGTAGAAAATTAATTTGTGAAAAATTTACCTGGCGTAATTAAAATTTGCGACAGTAGAAAATTATTTTTTGAATAATTTACTATAGAAAAGGCAATCCCTGGCGTAATTAAAATTTGCGACAGTAGAAAATTAATTTGTGAAAAATTTACCTGCGTAATTAAAATTTGCGAGAGTATAAAATTATTTTTTTGAATAATTTACTATAGAAAAGGCAATCCCTGGCGTAATTAAAATTTGCGACAGTAGAAAATTATTTTTTGAAAAGTTTACTATAGAAAAGGCAATCCCTGGCGCAATTAAAATTTGCGACAGTTGAAAATTATTTTTTGAATAATTTACTATAGAAAAGGCAATCCCTGGCGTAATTGAAATTTGCGACAGTAAAAAATTAATTTGTGAAAAATTTACCTGGCGAAATTGAAATTTGCGAGAGTAAAAAATTATTTTTTGAATAATTTACTATAGAAAAGGCAATCCCTGTGATATTTAAAATCTGCGACAGTAAAAAATTATTTTTTGAATAATTTACTATAGAAAAGGCAATCCCTGGCGCACTTAAAATTTGCGACAGTAAAAAATTATTTTTTGAATAATTTACTATAGAAAAGGCAATCCCTGGCGTATTTAAAATTTGCGACAGTATAAAATTAGTTTTTGAATAATTTACTATAGAAAAGGCAATCCCTGGCGCAATTAAAATTTGCAACAGTAGAAAATTATTTTTTGAATAATTTACTATAGATAAGGCAATCCCTGGCGTAATTAAAATTTGCGACAGTAAAAAATTATTTTTTGAATAATTTACTATAGAAAAAGCAATCCCTGGCGTAATTAAAATTTGCGACAGTAGAAAATTATTTTTTGAATAATTTACTATAGAAAAGGCAATCCCTGGCGCAATTAAAATTTGCAACAGTAGAAAATTATTTTTTGAATAATTTACTATAGAAAAGGCAATCCCTGGCGTAATTAAAATTTGCGACAGTAAAAAATTTTTTTTTGAATAATTTACTATAGAAAAGGCAATCCCTGGCGAAATTGAAATTTGCGAGAGTAAAAAATTATTTTTTGAATAATTTACTATAGAAAAATCAATCCCTGGGATACTTAAAATTTGCGACAGTAAAAAATTATTTTTTGAATAATTTACTATAGAAAAGGCAATCCCTGGGATATTTAAAATTTGCGACAGTAAAAAATTATTTTTTGAATAATTTACTATAGAAAAGGCAATGCCTGGCGCACTTAAAATTTGCGACAGTAGAAAATTATTTTTTGAATAATTTACTATAGAAAAGGCAATCCCTGGCGCAATTAAAATTTGCGACAGTTGAAAATTATTTTTTGAATAATTTACTATAGAAAAGGCAATCCCTGGCGTAATTAAAATTTGCGACAGTAGCAAATTAATTTGTGAAAAATTTACCTGGCGAAATTGAAATTTGCGAGAGTAAAAATTTATTTTTTGAATAATTTACTATAGAAAAGGCAATCCCTGGGATATTTAAAATTTGCGACAGTAAAAAATTATTTTTTGAATAATTTACTATAGAAAAGGCAATCCCTGGGATATTTAAAATTTGCGACAGTAGAAAATTATTTTTTGAATAATTTACTATAGAAAATGCAATCCCTGGCGTAATTAAAATTTGCGACAGTATAAAATTATTTTTTGAATAATTTACTGTAGAAAAGGCAATCCCTGGCGTAATTAAAATTTGCGACAGTAGAAAATTAGTTTTTGAATAATTTACTATAGAAAAGGCAATCCTTGGCGTATTTAAAATTTGCGAAAGTATAAAATTATTTTTTGAATAATTTACAATGGAAAAGGCAATCCCTGGCGTAATTAAAATTTGCGACAGTAAAAAATTATTTTTTGAAAAATTTACTATAGAAAAGGCAATCCCTGGCGTAATTAAAATTTGCGACAGTAAAAAATTATTTTTTGAATAATTTACTATAGAAAAGGCAATCCCTGGCGTAATTAAAATTTGCGACAGTAAAAAATTATTTTTTGAATAATTTACTATAGAAAAGGCAATCCCTGGCGTAATTAAAATTTGCGACAGTAGAAAATTATTTTTTGAAAAGTTTACTATAGAAAAGGCAATCCCTGGCGCAATTAAAATTTGCGACAGTAGAAAATTATTTTTTGAATAATTTACTATAGAAAAGGCAATCCCTGGGATATTTAAAATTTGCGACAGTAAAAAATTATTTTTTGAATAATTTACTATAGAAAAGGCAATCCCTGGCATAATTAAAATTTGCGACAGTAGAAAATTATTTTTTGAATAATTTACTATAGAAAGGGCAATCCCTGGCGCAATTAAAACTTGCGATAGTAAAAAATTATTTTTTGAATAATTTACTATAGAAAAGGCAATCCCTGGCGAAATTGAAATTTGCGAGAGTAAAAAATTATTTTTTGAATAATTTACTATAGAAAAGGCAATCCCTGGCGTAATTAAAATTTGCGACAGTAGAAAATTATTTTTTGAATAATTTACTATAGAAAAGGCAATCCCTGTCGTAATTAAAATTTGCGACAGTAAAAAATTATTTTTTGAATAATTTACTATAGAAAAGGCAATCCCTGGCGTAATTGAAATTTGCGAGAGTAGAAAATTAATTTGTGAAAAATTTACCTGGCGAAATTGAAATTTGCGAGATTAAAAAATTATTTTTTGAATAATTTACTGTAGAAAAGGAAATCCCTGGGATATTTAAAAATTGCGACAGTAAAAAATTATTTTTTGAATAATTTACTATAGAAAAGGCAATCCCTGGGATATTTAAAATTTGCGACAATAGAAAATTATTTTTTGAATAATTTACTATAGAAAAGGCAATCCCTGGCGTAATTAAAATTTGCGACAGTAAAAAATTATTTTTTGAAAAGTTTACTATAGAAAAGGCAATCCCTGGGATATTTAAAATTTGCGACAATAGAAAATTATTTTTTGAATAATTTACTATAGAAAAGGCAATCCCTGGCGTAATTAAAATTTGCGACAGTAAAAAATTATTTTTTGAAAAGTTTACTATAGAAAAGGCAATCCCTGGCGCAATTAAAATTTGCGACAGTAGAAAATTAATTTGTGAAAAATTTACCTGGCGAAATTGAAATTTGCGAGATTAAAAAATTATTTTTTGAATAATTTACTGTAGAAAAGGAAATCCCTGGGATATTTAAAAATTGCGACAGTAAAAAATTATTTTTTGAATAATTTACTATAGAAAAGGCAATCCCTGGGATATTTAAAATTTGCGACAATAGAAAATTATTTTTTGAATAATTTACTATAGAAAAGGCAATCCCTGGCGTAATTAAAATTTGCGACAGTAAAAAATTATTTTTTGAAAAGTTTACTATAGAAAAGGCAATCCCTGGCGCAATTAAAATTTGCGACAGTAGAAAATTAATTTGTGAAAAATTTACCTGGCGAAATTGAAATTTGCGAGAGTAAAAAATTATTTTTTGAATAATTTACTGTAGAAAAGGTAATCCCTGGGATATTTAAAATTTGCGACAGTAAAAAATTATTTTTTGAATAATTTACTGTAGAAAAGGAAATCCCTGGGATATTTAAAATATGCGACAGTAGAAAATTATTTTTTGAATAATTTACTATAGAAAAGGCAATCCCTGGCGTAATTAAAATTTGCGACAGTAAAAAATTATTTTTTGAAAAGTTTACTATAGAAAAGGCAATCCCTGGCGCAATTAAAATTTGCGACAGTAGAAAATTATTTTTTGAATAATTTACTATAGAAAAGGCAATCCCTGGCGCACTTAAAATTTGCGACAGTAGAAAATTATTTTTTGAATAATTTACTATAGAAAAGGAAATCCCTGGGATATTTAAAATTTGCGACAGTAAAAAATTATTTTTTGAATAATTTACTATAGAAAAGGCAATCCCTGGGATATTTAAAATTTGCGACAATAGAAAATTATTTTTTGAATAATTTACTATAGAAAAGGCAATCCCTGGCGTAATTAAAATTTGCGACAGTAAAAAATTATTTTTTGAAAAGTTTACTATAGAAAAGGCAATCCCTGGCGCAATTAAAATTTGCGACAGTAGAAAATTAATTTGTGAAAAATTTACCTGGCGAAATTGAAATTTGCGAGAGTAAAAAATTATTTTTTGAATAATTTACTGTAGAAAAGGAAATCCCTGGGATATTTAAAATTTGCGACAGTAAAAAATTATTTTTTGAATAATTTACTATAGAAAAGGCAATCCCTGGGATATTTAAAATTTGCGACAGTAAAAAATTATTTTTTGAATAATTTACTATAGAAAAGGCAATCCCTGGCGCACTTAAAATTTGCGACAGTAGAAAATTATTTTTTGAATAATTTACTATAGAAGAGGCAATCCCTGGCGCAATTAAAATTTGCGACAGTTGAAAGTTATTTTTTGAATAATTTACTATAAAAAAGGCAATCCCTGGCGTAATTAAAATTTGCGACAGTAGAAAATTAATTTGTGAAAAATTTACCTGGCGAAATTGAAATTTGCGAGAGTAAAAAATTATTTTTTGAATAATTTACTGTAGAAAAGGAAATCCCTGGGATATTTAAAATTTGCGACAGTAAAAAATTATTTTTTGAATAATTTACTGTAGAAAAGGAATTCCCTGGGATATTTAAAATTTGCGACAGTAGAAAATTATTTTTTGAATAATTTACTATAGAAAAGGCAATCCCTGGCGTAATTAAAATTTGCGACAGTAAAAAATTATTTTTTGAAAAGTTTACTATAGAAAAGGCAATCCCTGGCGCAATTAAAATTTGCGACAGTAGAAAATTATTTTTTGAATAATTTACTATAGAAAAGGCAATCCCTGGCGTAATTAAAATTTGCGATAGTAGAAAATTATTTTTTGAATAATTTACTATAGAAAATGCAATCCCTGGCGCAATTAAAATTTGCGACAGTAAAAAATTATTTATTGAATAATTTACTATAGAAAAGGCAATCCCTGGCTTAATTAAAATTTGCGACAGTAAAAAATTATTTTTTGAATAATTTACTATAGAAAAGGCAGTCCCTGGCGTAGTTAAAATTTTCGACAATAAAAAATTATTTTTTGAATTATTTACTATAGAAAAGGCAATCCCTGGCGTAATTAAAATTTGCGACAGTAGAAAATTATTTTTTGAAAAGTTTACTATAGAAAAGGCAATCCCTGGCGCAATTAAAATTTGCGACAGTAAAAAATTAATTTGTGAAAAATTTACCTGGCGTAATTAAAATTTGCGACAGTAGAAAATTATTTTTTGAATAATTTACTATAGAAAAGGCAATCCCTGGCGTAATTAAAATTTGCGACAGTAGAAAATTAATTTGTGAAAAATTTACCTGGCGTAATTAAAATTTGCGACAGTATAAAATTATTTTTTGAATAATTTACTATAGAAAAGGCAATCCCTGGCGTAATTAAAATTTGCGACAGTAGAAAATTATTTTTTGAAAAGTTTACTATAGAAAAGGCAATCCCTGGCGCAATTAAAACTTGCAACAGTAGAAAATTATTTTTTGAATAATTTACTATAGAAAAGGCAATCCCTGGCGTATTTAAAATGTGTGACAGTATAAAATTATTTTTTGAAAAATTTACTATAGAAAAGGCAATCCCTGGCGCAATTAAAATTTGCGACAGTTGAAAATTATTTTTTGAATAATTTACAATAGAATAGGCAATCCCTGGCGTAATTGAAATTTGCGACAGTAAAAAATTAATTTGTGAAAAATTTACCTGGCGAAATTGAAATTTGCGAGAGTAAAAAATTATTTTTTGAATAATTTACTATAGAAAAGGCAATCCCTGTGATATTTAAAATTTGCGACAGTAAAAAATTATTTTTTGAATAATTTACTATAGAAAAGGCAATCCCTGGCGCACTTAAAATTTGCGACAGTAAAAAATTATTTTTTGAATAATTTACTATAGAAAAGGCAATCCCTGGCGTATTTAAAATTTGCGACAGTATAAAATTATTTTTTGAATAATTTACTATAGAAAAGGCAATCCCTGGCGTAATTAAAATTTGCGACAGTAAAAAATTATTTTTTGAATAATTTACTATAGAAAAGGCAATCCCTGGCGTAATTAAAATTTGCGACAGTAAAAAATTATTTTTTGAATAATTTACTATAGAAAAGGCAATCCCTGGCGTAATTAAAATTTGCGACAGTAGAAAATTATTTTTTGAAAAGTTTACTATAGAAAAGGCAATCCCTGGCGCAATTAAAATTTGCGACAGTAGAAAATTATTTTTTGAATAATTTACTATAGAAAAGGCAATCCCTGGGATATTTAAAATTTGCGACAGTAAAAAATTATTTTTTGAATAATTTACTATAGAAAAGGCAATCCCTGGCATAATTAAAATTTGCGACAGTAGAAAATTATTTTTTGAATAATTTACTATAGAAAGGGCAATCCCTGGCGCAATTAAAACTTGCGATAGTAAAAAATTATTTTTTGAATAATTTACTATAGAAAAGGCAATCCCTGGCGAAATTGAAATTTGCGAGAGTAAAAAATTATTTTTTGAATAATTTACTATAGAAAAGGCAATCCCTGGCGTAATTAAAATTTGCGACAGCAGAAAATTATTTTTTGAATAATTTACTATAGAAAAGGCAATCCCTGTCGTAATTAAAATTTGCGACAGTAAAAAATTATTTTTTGAATAATTTACTATAGAAAAGGCAATCCCTGGCGTAATTGAAATTTGCGAGAGTAGAAAATTAATTTGTGAAAAATTTACCTGGCGAAATTGAAATTTGCGAGATTAAAAAATTATTTTTTGAATAATTTACTGTAGAAAAGGAAATCCCTGGGATATTTAAAAATTGCGACAGTAAAAAATTATTTTTTGAATAATTTACTATAGAAAAGGCAATCCCTGGGATATTTAAAATTTGCGACAATAGAAAATTATTTTTTGAATAATTTACTATAGAAAAGGCAATCCCTGGCGTAATTAAAATTTGCGACAGTAAAAAATTATTTTTTGAAAAGTTTACTATAGAAAAGGCAATCCCTGGGATATTTAAAATTTGCGACAATAGAAAATTATTTTTTGAATAATTTACTATAGAAAAGGCAATCCCTGGCGTAATTAAAATTTGCGACAGTAAAAAATTATTTTTTGAAAAGTTTACTATAGAAAAGGCAATCCCTGGCGCAATTAAAATTTGCGACAGTAGAAAATTAATTTGTGAAAAATTTACCTGGCGAAATTGAAATTTGCGAGATTAAAAAATTATTTTTTGAATAATTTACTGTAGAAAAGGAAATCCCTGGGATATTTAAAAATTGCGACAGTAAAAAATTATTTTTTGAATAATTTACTATAGAAAAGGCAATCCCTGGGATATTTAAAATTTGCGACAATAGAAAATTATTTTTTGAATAATTTACTATAGAAAAGGCAATCCCTGGCGTAATTAAAATTTGCGACAGTAAAAAATTATTTTTTGAAAAGTTTACTATAGAAAAGGCAATCCCTGGCGCAATTAAAATTTGCGACAGTAGAAAATTAATTTGTGAAAAATTTACCTGGCGAAATTGAAATTTGCGAGAGTAAAAAATTATTTTTTGAATAATTTACTGTAGAAAAGGTAATCCCTGGGATATTTAAAATTTGCGACAGTAAAAAATTATTTTTTGAATAATTTACTGTAGAAAAGGAAATCCCTGGGATATTTAAAATATGCGACAGTAGAAAATTATTTTTTGAATAATTTACTATAGAAAAGGCAATCCCTGGCGTAATTAAAATTTGCGACAGTAAAAAATTATTTTTTGAAAAGTTTACTATAGAAAAGGCAATCCCTGGCGCAATTAAAATTTGCGACAGTAGAAAATTATTTTTTGAATAATTTACTATAGAAAAGGCAATCCCTGGCGCACTTAAAATTTGCGACAGTAGAAAATTATTTTTTGAATAATTTACTATAGAAAAGGAAATCCCTGGGATATTTAAAATTTGCGACAGTAAAAAATTATTTTTTGAATAATTTACTATAGAAAAGGCAATCCCTGGGATATTTAAAATTTGCGACAATAGAAAATTATTTTTTGAATAATTTACTATAGAAAAGGCAATCCCTGGCGTAATTAAAATTTGCGACAGTAAAAAATTATTTTTTGAAAAGTTTACTATAGAAAAGGCAATCCCTGGCGCAATTAAAATTTGCGACAGTAGAAAATTAATTTGTGAAAAATTTACCTGGCGAAATTGAAATTTGCGAGAGTAAAAAATTATTTTTTGAACAATTTACTGTAGAAAAGGAAATCCCTGGGATATTTAAAATTTGCGACAGTAAAAAATTATTTTTTGAATAATTTACTATAGAAAAGGCAATCCCTGGGATATTTAAAATTTGCGACAGTAAAAAATTATTTTTTGAATAATTTACTATAGAAAAGGCAATCCCTGGCGCACTTAAAATTTGCGACAGTAGAAAATTATTTTTTGAATAATTTACTATAGAAGAGGCAATCCCTGGCGCAATTAAAATTTGCGACAGTTGAAAGTTATTTTTTGAATAATTTACTATAAAAAAGGCAATCCCTGGCGTAATTAAAATTTGCGACAGTAGAAAATTAATTTGTGAAAAATTTACCTGGCGAAATTGAAATTTGCGAGAGTAAAAAATTATTTTTTGAATAATTTACTGTAGAAAAGGAAATCCCTGGGATATTTAAAATTTGCGACAGTAAAAAATTATTTTTTGAATAATTTACTGTAGAAAAGGAATTCCCTGGGATATTTAAAATTTGCGACAGTAGAAAATTATTTTTTGAATAATTTACTATAGAAAAGGCAATCCCTGGCGTAATTAAAATTTGCGACAGTAAAAAATTATTTTTTGAAAAGTTTACTATAGAAAAGGCAATCCCTGGCGCAATTAAAATTTGCGACAGTAGAAAATTATTTTTTGAATAATTTACTATAGAAAAGGCAATCCCTGGCGTAATTAAAATTTGCGATAGTAGAAAATTATTTTTTGAATAATTTACTATAGAAAATGCAATCCCTGGCGCAATTAAAATTTGCGACAGTAAAAAATTATTTATTGAATAATTTACTATAGAAAAGGCAATCCCTGGCTTAATTAAAATTTGCGACAGTAAAAAATTATTTTTTGAATAATTTACTATAGAAAAGGCAGTCCCTGGCGTAGTTAAAATTTTCGACAATAAAAAATTATTTTTTGAATTATTTACTATAGAAAAGGCAATCCCTGGCGTAATTAAAATTTGCGACAGTAGAAAATTATTTTTTGAAAAGTTTACTATAGAAAAGGCAATCCCTGGCGCAATTAAAATTTGCGACAGTAGAAAATTAATTTGTGAAAAATTTACCTGGCGTAATTAAAATTTGCGACAGTAGAAAATTATTTTTTGAATAATTTACTATAGAAAAGGCAATCCCTGGCGTAATTAAAATTTGCGACAGTAGAAAATTAATTTGTGAAAAATTTACCTGGCGTAATTAAAATTTGCGACAGTATAAAATTATTTTTTGAATAATTTACTATAGAAAAGGCAATCCCTGGCGTAATTAAAATTTGCGACAGTAGAAAATTATTTTTTGAAAAGTTTACTATAGAAAAGGCAATCCCTGGCGCAATTAAAACTTGCAACAGTAGAAAATTATTTTTTGAATAATTTACTATAGAAAAGGCAATCCCTGGCGTATTTAAAATGTGTGACAGTATAAAATTATTTTTTGAAAAATTTACTATAGAAAAGGCAATCCCTGGCGCAATTAAAATTTGCGACAGTTGAAAATTATTTTTTGAATAATTTACAATAGAATAGGCAATCCCTGGCGTAATTGAAATTTGCGACAGTAAAAAATTAATTTGTGAAAAATTTACCTGGCGAAATTGAAATTTGCGAGAGTAAAAAATTATTTTTTGAATAATTTACTATAGAAAAGGCAATCCCTGTGATATTTAAAATTTGCGACAGTAAAAAATTATTTTTTGAATAATTTACTATAGAAAAGGCAATCCCTGGCGCACTTAAAATTTGCGACAGTAAAAAATTATTTTTTGAATAATTTACTATAGAAAAGGCAATCCCTGGCGTATTTAAAATTTGCGACAGTATAAAATTATTTTTTGAATAATTTACTATAGAAAAGGCAATCCCTGGCGCAATTAAAATTTGCAACAGTAGAAAATTATTTTTTGAATAATTTACTATAGAAAAGGCAATCCCTGGCGTAATTAAAATTTGCGACAGTAAAAAATTATTTTTTGAATAATTTACTATAGAAAAAGCAATCCCTGGCGTAATTAAAATTTGCGACAGTAGAAAATAATTTTTTGAATAATTTACTATAGAAAAGGCAATCCCTGGCGCAATTAAAATTTGCAACA
The DNA here is from genome assembly GCA_963930735.1 of Dioctria linearis. Classification (NCBI taxonomy): domain Eukaryota; kingdom Metazoa; phylum Arthropoda; class Insecta; order Diptera; family Asilidae; genus Dioctria; species Dioctria linearis. The sequence continues at coordinate 59,630 of CAWVNZ010001741.1, read as the reverse complement.
GTAGAAAATTATTTTTTGAATAATTTACTATAGAAAAGGCAATCCCTGGCGTAATTAAAATTTGCGACAGTAAAAAATTATTTTTTGAATAATTTACTATAGAAAAGGCAATCCCTGGCGAAATTGAAATTTGCGAGAGTAAAAAATTATTTTTTGAATAATTTACTATAGAAAAATCAATCCCTGGGATACTTAAAATTTGCGACGGTAAAAAATTATTTTTTGAATAATTTACTATAGAAACGGCAATCCCTGGGATATTTAAAATTTGCGACAGTAAAAAATTATTTTTTGAATAATTTACTATAGAAAAGGCAATGCCTGGCGCACTTAAAATTTGCGACAGTAGAAAATTATTTTTTGAATAATTTACTATAGAAAAGGCAATCCCTGGCGCAATTAAAATTTGCGACAGTTGAAAATTATTTTTTGAATAATTTACTATAGAAAAGGCAATCCCTGGCGTAATTAAAATTTGCGACAGTAGAAAATTAATTTGTGAAAAATTTACCTGGCGAAATTGAAATTTGCGAGAGTAAAAATTTATTTTTTGAATAATTTACTATAGAAAAGGCAATCCCTGGGATATTTAAAATTTGCGACAGTAAAAAATTATTTTTTGAATAATTTACTATAGAAAAGGCAATCCCTGGGATATTTAAAATTTGCGACAGTAGAAAATTATTTTTTGAATAATTTACTATAGAAAATGCAATCCCTGGCGTAATTAAAATTTGCGACAGTATAAAATTATTTTTTGAATAATTTACTATAGAAAAGGCAATCCCTGGCGTAATTAAAATTTGCGACAGTAAAAAATTATTTTTTGAATAATTTACTATAGAAAAGGCAATCCCTGGCGTAATTAAAATTTACGACAGTAGAAAATTAGTTTTTGAATAATTTACTATAGAAAAGGCAATCCTTGGCGTATTTAAATTTTGCGAAAGTATAAAATTATTTTTTGAAAAATTTACTATGGAAAAGGCAATCCCTGGCGTAATTAAAATTTGCGACAGTAAAAAATTATTTTTTGAATAATTTACTATAGAAAAGGCAATCCCTGGCGAAAGTGAAATTTGCGAGAGTAAAAAATTATTTTTTGAATAATTTACTATAGAAAAGGCAATCCCTGGCGTAATTAAATTTTGCGACAGTAGAAAATTATTTTTTGAATAATTTACTATAGAAAAGGCAATCCCTGGCGTAATTAAAATTTGCGACAGTAAAAAATTATTTTTTGAATAATTTACTATAGAAAAGGCAATCCCTGGCGTAATTAAAATTTTCGACAGTAGAAAATTATTTTTTGAATAATTTACTATAGAATAGGCAATACCTGGCGTAATTAAAATTTGCGACAGTAGAAAATTATTTTTGAATAATTTACTATAGAAAAGGCAATCCCTGGCGTATTTAAAATTTGCGACAGTAAAAAATTATTTTTTGCAAAATTTACTGTAGAAAAGGCAATCCCTGGCGCAATTAAAACTTGCGATAGTAAAAAATTATTTTTTGAATAATTTACTATAGAAAAGGCAACCCCTGGCGTAATTAAAATTTGCGACAGTAGAAAATTATTTTTTGAATAATTTACTATAGAAAAGGCAATCCCTGGCGTATTTAAAATTTGCGACAGTATAAAATTATTTTTTGAATAATTTACAATAGAAAAGGCAATCCCTGGCGTAATTGAAATTTGCGAGAGTAGAAAATTAATTTGTGAAAATTTACCTGGCGAAATTGAAATTTGCGAGAGTAAAAAATTATTTTTTGAATAATTTACTATAGAAAAGGCAATCCCTGGCGTAATTAAAATTTGCGAAAGTATAAAATTATTTTTTGAAAAATTTACTATGGAAAAGGCAATCCCTGGCGTAATTAAAATTTGCGACAGTAAAAAATTATTTTTTGAATAATTTACTATAGAAAAGGCAATCCCTGGCGTAATTAAAATTTGCGACAGTTGAAAATTATTTTTCGAATAATTTACTATAGAAAAGGCAATCCCTGGCACAATTAAAATTTGCGACAGTAGAAAATTATTTTTTGAATAATTTACTATAGAAAAGTCAATCCCTGGCGCAATTAAAACTTGCGATAGTAAAAAATTATTTTTTGAATAATTTACTATAGAAAAGGCAATCCCTGGCGCAATTAAAACTTGCGAAAGTAAAAAATTATTTTTCGAATAATTTACTATAGAAAAGGCAATCCCTGGCGTAATTAAAATTTGCGACAGTAGAAAATTATTTTTTGAATAATTTACTATAGAAAAGGCAATCCCTGGCGTATTTAAAATTTGCGATAGTATAAAATTATTTTTTGAATAATTTACTATAGAAAAGGCAATCCCTGGCGTAATTAAAATTTGCGACAGTAAAAAATTATTCTTTGAATAATTTACTATAGAAAAGGCAATCCCTGGCGTAATTAAAATTTGCGACAGTTGAAAATTATTTTTTGAATAATTTACTATAAAAAAGGCAATCCCTGGCGTAATTAAAATTTGCGACAGTATAAAATTATTTTTTGAATAATTTACTATAGAAAAGGCAATCCCTGGCGAAATTGAAATTTGCGAGAGTAAAAAATTATTTTTTGAATAATTTACTATAGAAAAATCAATCCCTGGGATACTTAAAATTTGCGACGGTAAAAATTATTTTTTGAATAATTTACTATAGAAACGGCAATCCCTGGGATATTTAAAATTTGCGACAGTAAAAAATTATTTTTTGAATAATTTACTATAGAAAAGGCAATGCCTGGCGCACTTAAAATTTGCGACAGTAGAAAATTATTTTTTGAATAATTTACTATAGAAAAGGCAATCCCTGGCGCAATTAAAATTTGCGACAGTTGAAAATTATTTTTTGAATAATTTACTATAGAAAAGGCAATCCCTGGCGTAATTAAAATTTGCGACAGTAGAAAATTAATTTGTGAAAAATTTACCTGGCGAAATTGAAATTTGCGAGAGTAAAAATTTATTTTTTGAATAATTTACTATAGAAAAGGCAATCCCTGGGATATTTAAAATTTGCGACAGTAAAAAATTATTTTTTGAATAATTTACTATAGAAAAGGCAATCCCTGGGATATTTAAAATTTGCGACAGTAGAAAATTATTTTTTGAATAATTTACTATAGAAAATGCAATCCCTGGCGTAATTAAAATTTGCGACAGTATAAAATTATTTTTTGAATAATTTACTATAGAAAAGGCAATCCCTGGCGTAATTAAAATTTGCGACAGTAAAAAATTATTTTTTGAATAATTTACTATAGAAAAGGCAATCCCTGGCGTAATTAAAATTTACGACAGTAGAAAATTAGTTTTTGAATAATTTACTATAGAAAAGGCAATCCTTGGCGTATTTAAATTTTGCGAAAGTATAAAATTATTTTTTGAAAAATTTACTATGGAAAAGGCAATCCCTGGCGTAATTAAAATTTGCGACAGTAAAAAATTATTTTTTGAATAATTTACTATAGAAAAGGCAATCCCTGGCGAAAGTGAAATTTGCGAGAGTAAAAAATTATTTTTTGAATAATTTACTATAGAAAAGGCAATCCCTGGCGTAATTAAATTTTGCGACAGTAGAAAATTATTTTTTGAATAATTTACTATAGAAAAGGCAATCCCTGGCGTAATTAAAATTTGCGACAGTAAAAAATTATTTTTTGAATAATTTACTATAGAAAAGGCAATCCCTGGCGTAATTAAAATTTTCGACAGTAGAAAATTATTTTTTGAATAATTTACTATAGAATAGGCAATACCTGGCGTAATTAAAATTTGCGACAGTAGAAAATTATTTTTTGAATAATTTACTATAGAAAAGGCAATCCCTGGCGTATTTAAAATTTGCGACAGTAAAAAATTATTTTTTGCAAAATTTACTGTAGAAAAGGCAATCCCTGGCGCAATTAAAACTTGCGATAGTAAAAAATTATTTTTTGAATAATTTACTATAGAAAAGGCAACCCCTGGCGTAATTAAAATTTGCGACAGTAGAAAATTATTTTTTGAATAATTTACTATAGAAAAGGCAATCCCTGGCGTATTTAAAATTTGCGACAGTATAAAATTATTTTTTGAATAATTTACAATAGAAAAGGCAATCCCTGGCGTAATTGAAATTTGCGAGAGTAGAAAATTAATTTGTGAAAAATTTACCTGGCGAAATTGAAATTTGCGAGAGTAAAAAATTATTTTTTGAATAATTTACTATAGAAAAGGCAATCCCTGGCGTAATTAAAATTTGCGAAAGTATAAAATTATTTTTTGAAAAATTTACTATGGAAAAGGCAATCCCTGGCGTAATTAAAATTTGCGACAGTAAAAAATTATTTTTTGAATAATTTACTATAGAAAAGGCAATCCCTGGCGTAATTAAAATTTGCGACAGTTGAAAATTATTTTTCGAATAATTTACTATAGAAAAGGCAATCCCTGGCACAATTAAAATTTGCGACAGTAGAAAATTATTTTTTGAATAATTTACTATAGAAAAGTCAATCCCTGGCGCAATTAAAACTTGCGATAGTAAAAAATTATTTTTTGAATAATTTACTATAGAAAAGGCAATCCCTGGCGCAATTAAAACTTGCGAAAGTAAAAAATTATTTTTCGAATAATTTACTATAGAAAAGGCAATCCCTGGCGTAATTAAAATTTGCGACAGTAGAAAATTATTTTTGAATAATTTACTATAGAAAAGGCAATCCCTGGCGTATTTAAAATTTGCGATAGTATAAAATTATTTTTTGAATAATTTACTATAGAAAAGGCAATCCCTGGCGTAATTAAAATTTGCGACAGTAAAAAATTATTCTTTGAATAATTTACTATAGAAAAGGCAATCCCTGGCGTAATTAAAATTTGCGACAGTTGAAAATTATTTTTTGAATAATTTACTATAAAAAAGGCAATCCCTGGCGTATTTAAAATTTGCGACAGTATAAAATTATTTTTTGAATAATTTACTATAGAAAAGGCAATCCCTGGCGCAATTAAAATTTGCAACAGTAGAAAATTATTTTTTGAATAATTTACTATAGAATAGGCAATCCCTGGCGTAATTAAAATTTGCGACAGTAAAAAATTATTTTTTGAATAATTTACTATAGAAAAGGCAATCCCTGGCGTAATTAAAATTTGCGACAGTAGAAAATTATTTTTTGAATAATTTACTATAAAAAAGGCAATCCCTGGCGTATTTAAAATATGCGACAGTATAAAATTATTTTTTGAATAATTTACTATAGAAAAGGCAATCCCTGGCGTAATTAAAATTTGCGACAGTAAAAAATTATTTTTTGAATAATTTACTATAGAAAAGGCAATCCCTGGCGTAATTAAAATTTGCGACAGTAGAAAATTATTTTTTGAATAATTTACTATAGAAAAGGCAATCCCTGGCGTATTTAAAATTTGCGACAGTATAAAATTATTTTTTGAAAAAATTACTATAGAAAAGGCAATCCCTGGCGTAATTGAAATTTGCGAGAGTAGAAAATTAATTTGTGAAAAATTTACCTGGCGAAATTGAAATTTGCGAGAGTAAAAAATTATTTTTTGAATAATTTACTATAGAAAAGGCAATCCCTGGGATATTTAAAATTTGCGACAGTAAAAAATTATTTTTTGAATAATTTACTATAGAAAAGGCAATCCCTGGCGTAATTAAAATTTGCGACAGTAGAAAATTAATTTGTGAAAAATTTACCTGGCGAAATTGAAATTTGCGAGAGTAAAAATTTATTTTTTGAATAATTTACTATAGAAAAGGCAATCCCTGGGATATTTAAAATTTGCGACAGTAAAAAATTATTTTTTGAATAATTTACTATAGAAAAGGCAATCCCTGGGATATTTAAAATTTGCGACAGTAGAAAATTATTTTTTGAATAATTTACTATAGAAAATGCAATCCCTGGCGTAATTAAAATTTGCGACAGTAGAAAATTAATTTTGAATAATTTACTATATAAAAGGCAATCCCTGGCGTAATTAAAATTTGCGACAGTAAAAAATTATTTTTTGAATAATTTACTATAGAAAAGGCAATCCCTGGCGTAATTAAAATTTACGACAGTAGAAAATTAGTTTTTGAATAATTTACTATAGAAAAGGCAATCCTTGGCGTATTTAAATTTTGCGAAAGTATAAAATTATTTTTTGAAAAATTTACTATGGAAAAGGCAATCCCTGGCGTAATTCAAATTTGCGACAGTAAAAAATTATTTTTTGAATAATTTACTATAGAAAAGGCAATCCCTGGCGAAAGTGAAATTTGCGAGAGTAAAAAATTATTTTTTGAATAATTTACTATAGAAAAGGCAATCCCTGGCGTAATTAAATTTTGCGACAGTAGAAAATTATTTTTTGAATAGTTTACTATAGAAAAGGCAATCCCTGGCGTAATTAAAATTTGCGACAGTAAAAAATTATTTTTTGAATAATTTACTATAGAAAAGGCAATCCCTGGCGTAATTAAAATTTTCGACAGTAGAAAATTATTTTTTGAATAATTTACTATAGAATAGGCAATCCCTGGCGTAATTAAAATTTGCGACAGTAGAAAATTATTTTTTGAATAATTTACTATAGAAAAGGCAATCCCTGGCGTATTTAAAATTTGCGACAGTAAAAAATTATTTTTTGCAAAATTTACTGTAGAAAAGGCAATCCCTGGCGCAATTAAAACTTGCGATAGTAAAAAATTATTTTTTGAATAATTTACTATAGAAAAGGCAACCCCTGGCGTAATTAAAATTTGCGACAGTAGAAAATTATTTTTGAATAATTTACTATAGAAAAGGCAATCCCTGGCGTATTTAAAATTTGCGACAGTATAAAATTATTTTTTGAATAATTTACAATAGAAAAGGCAATCCCTGGCGTAATTGAAATTTGCGAGAGTAGAAAATTAATTTGTGAAAAATTTACCTGGCGAAATTGAAATTTGCGAGAGTAAAAAATTATTTTTTGAATAATTTACTATAGAAAAGGCAATCCCTGGCGTAATTAAAATTTGCGAAAGTATAAAATTATTTTTTGAAAAATTTACTATGGAAAAGGCAATCCCTGGCGTAATTAAAATTTGCGACAGTAAAAAATTATTTTTTGAATAATTTACTATAGAAAAGGCAATCCCTGGCGTAATTAAAATTTGCGACAGTTGAAAATTATTTTTCGAATAATTTACTATAGAAAAGGCAATCCCTGGCACAATTAAAATTTGCGACAGTAGAAAATTATTTTTTGAATAATTTACTATAGAAAAGTCAATCCCTGGCGCAATTAAAACTTGCGATAGTAAAAAATTATTTTTTGAATAATTTACTATAGAAAAGGCAATCCCTGGCGCAATTAAAACTTGCGAAAGTAAAAAATTATTTTTCGAATAATTTACTATAGAAAAGGCAATCCCTGGCGTAATTAAAATTTGCGACAGTAGAAAATTATTTTTTGAATAATTTACTATAGAAAAGGCAATCCCTGGCGTATTTAAAATTTGCGATAGTATAAAATTATTTTTTGAATAATTTACTATAGAAAAGGCAATCCCTGGCGTAATTAAAATTTGCGACAGTAAAAAATTATTCTTTGAATAATTTACTATAGAAAAGGCAATCCCTGGCGTAATTAAAATTTGCGACAGTTGAAAATTATTTTTTGAATAATTTACTAGAAAAAAGGCAATCCCTGGCGTATTTAAAATTTGCGACAGTATAAAATTATTTTTTGAATAATTTACTATAGAAAAGGCAATCCCTGGCGCAATTAAAATTTGCAACAGTAGAAAATTATTTTTTGAATAATTTACTATAGAATAGGCAATCCCTGGCGTAATTAAAATTTGCGACAGTAAAAAATTATTTTTTGAATAATTTACTATAGAAAAGGCAATCCCTGGCGTAATTAAAATTTGCGACAGTAGAAAATTATTTTTTGAATAATTTACTATAAAAAAGGCAATCCCTGGCGTATTTAAAATATGCGACAGTATAAAATTATTTTTTGAATAATTTACTATAGAAAAGGCAATCCCTGGCGTAATTAAAATTTGCGACAGTAAAAAATTATTTTTTGAATAATTTACTATAGAAAAGGCAATCCCTGGCGTAATTAAATTTGCGACAGTAGAAAATTATTTTTTGAATAATTTACTATAGAAAAGGCAATCCCTGGCGTATTTAAAATTTGCGACAGTATAAAATTATTTTTTGAAAAAATTACTATAGAAAAGGCAATCCCTGGCGTAATTAAAATTTGCGACAGTAAAAAATTATTTGTTGAATAATTTACTATAGAAAAGGCAATCCCTGGCGTAACTAAAATTTGCGACAGTTGAAAATTATTTTTTGAATAATTTACTATAGAAAAGGCAATCCCTGGCGCAATTAAAACTTGCGATAGTAAAAAATTATTTTTTGAATAATTTACTATAGAAAAGGCAATCCCTGGCGTAATTAAAATTTGCGACAGTAGAAAATTATTTTTCGAATAATTTACTATAGAAAAGGCAATCCCTGGCGTATTTAAAATTTGCGACAGTATAAAATTATTTTTTGAATAATTTACTATAGAAAAGGCAATCCCTGGCGTAATTACTATTTGCGACAGTAGAAAATTAATTTGTGAAAAATTTACCTGGCGAAATTGAAATTTGCGACAGTAAAAAATTATTTTTTGAATAATTTACTATAGAAAAGGCAATCCTTGGCGTAATTAAAATTTGCGACAGTAAAAAATTATTTTTTGAATAATTTACTATAGAAAAGGCAATCCCTGGCGTAATTAAAATTTGCGACAGTTGAAAATTATTTTTTGAATAATTTACTATAGAAAAGGCAATCCCTGGGGTAATTAAAATTTGCGACAGTAAAAAATTATTTTTTGAATAATTTACTATAGAAAAGGCAATCCCTGGCGTAATTAAAATTTGCGACAGTAAAAAATTATTTTTTGAATAATTTACTATAGAAAAGGCAATCCCTGGGGCACTTAAAATTTGTGACAGTAGAAAATTATTTTTTGAATAATTTACTATAGAAAAGGCAATCCCTGGCGCAATTAAAATTTGCGACAGTTGAAAATTATTTTTTGAATAATTTACTATAGAAAAGGCAATCCCTGGCGTAATTAAAATTTGCGACAGTAGAAAATTAATTTGTGAAAAATTTACCTGGCGAAATTGAAATTTGCGAGAGTGAAAAAATATTTTTTGAATAATTTACTATAGAAAAGGCAATCCCTGGGATATTTAAAATTTGCGACAGTAAAAAATTATTTTTTGAATAATTTACTGTAGAAAAGGCAATCCCTGGCGTAATTAAAATTTGCGACAGTAGAAAATTATTTTTTGAATTATTTACTATAGAAAAGGCAATCCCTGGCGTAATTAAAATTTGCGAGAGTAAAAAATTATTTTTGAAAAGTTTACTATAGAAAAGGCAATCCCTGGCGCAATTAAAATTTGCGACAGTAGAAAATTATTTTTTGAATAATTTACTATAGAAAAGGCAATCCCTGGCGTAATTAAAATTTGCGATAGTAGAAAATTATTTTTGAATAATTTACTATAGAAAATGCAATCCCTGGCGCAATTAAAATTTGCGACAGTAAAAAATTATTTATTGAATAATTTACTATAGAAAAGGCAATCCCTGTCTTAATTAAAATTTGCGACAGTAAAAAATTATTTTTTGAATAATTTACTATAGAAAAGGCAGTCCCTGGCGTAGTTAAAATTTGCGACAATAAAAAATTATTTTTTGAATTATTTACTATAGAAAAGGCAATCCCTGGCGTAATTAAAATTTGCGACAGTAGAAAATTATTTTTTGAATAATTTACTATAGAAAAGGAAATCCCTGGGATATTTAAAATTTGCGACAGTAAAAAATTATTTTTTGAATAATTTACTATAGAAAAGGCAATCCCTGGGATATTTAAAATTTGCGACAATAGAAAATTATTTTTTGAATAATTTACTATAGAAAAGGCAATCCCTGGCGTAATTAAAATTTGCGACAGTAAAAAATTATTTTTTGAAAAGTTTACTATAGAAAAGGCAATCCCTGGCGCAATTAAAATTTGCGACAGTAGAAAATTAATTTGTGAAAAATTTACCTGGCGAAATTGAAATTTACGAGAGTAAAAAATTATTTTTTGAATAATTTACTGTAGAAAAGGAAATCCCTGGGATATTTAAAATTTGCGACAGTAAAAAATTATTTTTTGAATAATTTACTATAGAAAAGGCAATCCCTGGGATATTTAAAATTTGCGACAGTAAAAAATTATTTTTTGAATAATTTACTATAGAAAAGGCAATCCCTGGCGCACTTAAAATTTGCGACAGTAGAAAATTATTTTTTGAATAATTTACTATAGAAGAGGAAATCCCTGGCGCAATTAAAATTTGCGACAGTTGAAAGTTATTTTTTGAATAATTTACTATAAAAAAGGCAATCCCTGGCGTAATTAGAATTTGCGACAGTAGAAAATTAATTTGTGAAAAATTTACCTGGCGAAATTGAAATTTGCGAGAGTAAAAAATTATTTTTTGAATAATTTACTGTAGAAAAGGAAATCCCTGGGATATTTAAAATTTGCGACAGTAAAAAATTATTTTTTGAATAATTTACTGTAGAAAAGGAATTCCCTGGGATATTTAAAATTTGCGACAGTAGAAAATTATTTTTTGAATAATTTACTATAGAAAAGGCAATCCCTGGCGTAATTAAAATTTGCGACAGTAAAAAATTATTTTTTGAAAAGTTTACTATAGAAAAGGCAATCCCTGGCGCAATTAAAATTTGCGACAGTAGAAAATTATTTTTTGAAAAGTTTACTATAGAAAAGGCAATCCCTGGCGCAATTAAAATTTGCGACAGTAGAAAATTAATTTGTGAAAAATTTACCTGGCGTAATTAAAATTTGCGACAGTAGAAAATTATTTTTTGAATAATTTACTATAGAAAAGGCAATCCCTGGCGTAATTAAAATTTGCGACAGTAGAAAATTAATTTGTGAAAAATTTACCTGGCGTAATTAAAATTTGCGACAGTATAAAATTATTTTTTGAATAATTTACTATAGAAAAGGCAATCCCTGGCGTAATTAAAATTTGCGACAGTAGAATATTATTTTTTGAAAAGTTTACTATAGAAAAGGCAATCCCTGGCGCAATTAAAACTTGCAACAGTAGAAAATTATTTTTTGAATAATTTACTATAGAAAAGGCAATCCCTGGCGTATTTAAAATGTGCGACAGTATAAAATTATTTTTTGAAAAATTTACTATAGAAAAGGCAATCCCTGGCGCAGTTAAAATTTGCGACAGTTGAAAATTATTTTTTGAATAATTTACAATAGAATAGGCAATCCCTGGCGTAATTGAAATTTGCGACAGTAAAAAATTAATTTGTGAAAAATTTACCTGGCGAAATTGAAATTTGCGAGAGTAAAAAATTATTTTTTGAATAATTTACTATAGAAAAGGCAATCCCTGGCGAAATTGAAATTTGCGAGAGTAAAAAATTATTTTTTGAATAATTTACTATAGAAAAATCAATCCTTGGGATACTTAAAATTTGCGACGGTAAAAAATTATTTTTTGAATAATTTACTATAGAAACGGCAATCCCTGGGATATTTAAAATTTGCGACAGTAAAAAATTATTTTTTGAATAATTTACTATAGAAAAGGCAATGCCTGGCGCACTTAAAATTTGCGACAGTAGAAAATTATTTTTTGAATAATTTACTATAGAAAAGGCAATCCCTGGCGCAATTAAAATTTGCGACAGTTGAAAATTATTTTTTGAATAATTTACTATAGAAAAGGCAATCCCTGGCGTAATTAAAATTTGCGACAGTAGAAAATTAATTTGTGAAAAATTTACCTGGCGAAATTGAAATTTGCGAGAGTAAAAGTTTATTTTTTGAATAATTTACTATAGAAAAGGCAATCCCTGGGATATTTAAAATTTGCGACAGTAAAAAATTATTTTTTGAATAATTTACTATAGAAAAGGCAATCCCTGGGATATTTAAAATTTGCGACAGTAGAAAATTATTTTTTGAATAATTTACTATAGAAAATGCAATCCCTGGCGTAATTAAAATTTGCGACAGTATAAAATAATTTTTTGAATAATTTACTATAGAAAAGGCAATCCCTGGCGTAATTAAAATTTGCGACAGTAAAAAATTATTTTTTGAATAATTTACTATAGAAAAGGCAATCCCTGGCGTAATTAAAATTTACGACAGTAGAAAATTAGTTTTTGAATAATTTACTATAGAAAAGGCAATCCTTGGCGTATTTAAAATTTGCGAAAGTATAAAATTATTTTTTGAAAAATTTACTATGGAAAAGGCAATCCCTGGCGTAATTAAAATTTGCGACAGTAAAAATTTATTTTTTGAATAATTTACTATAGAAAAGGCAATCCCTGGCGAAAGTGAAATTTGCGAGAGTAAAAAATTATTTTTTGAATAATTTACTATAGAAAAGGCAATCCCTGGCGTAATTAAATTTTGCGACAGTAGAAAATTATTTTTTGAATAATTTACTATAGAAAAGGCAATCCCTGGCGTAATTAAAATTTGCGACAGTAAAAAATTATTTTTTGAATAATTTACTATAGAAAAGGCAATTCCTGGCGTAATTAAAATTTTCGACTGTAGAAAATTATTTTTTGAATAATTTACTATAGAAAAGGCAATCCCTGGCGTAATTAAAATTTGCGACAGTAGAAAATTATTTTTTGAATAATTTACTATAGAAAAGGCAATCCCTGGCGTATTTAAAATTTGCGACAGTAAAAAATTATTTTTTGCAAAATTTACTGTAGAAAAGGCAATCCCTGGCGCAATTAAAACTTGCGATAGTAAAAAATTATTTTTTGAATAATTTACTATAGAAAAGGCAACCCCTGGCGTAATTAAAATTTGCGACAGTAGAAAATTATTTTTTGAATAATTTACTATAGAAAAGGCAATCCCTGGCGTATTTAAAATTTGCGACAGTATAAAATTATTTTTTGAATAATTTACAATAGAAAAGGCAATCCCTGGCGTAATTGAAATTTGCGAGAGTAGAAAATTAATTTGTGAAAAATTTACCTGGCGAAATTGAAATTTGCGAGAGTAAAAAATTATTTTTTGAATAATTTAGTATAGAAAAGGCAATCCCTGGCGTATTTAAAATTTGCGACAGTATAAAATTATTTTTTGAATAATTTACTATGGAAAAGGCAATCCCTGGCGTAATTAAAATTTGCGACAGTAAAAATTTATTTTTTGAATAATTTACTATAGAAAAGGCAATCCCTGGCGAAAGTGAAATTTGCGAGAGTAAAAAATTATTTTTTGAATAATTTACTATAGAAAAGGCAATCCCTGGCGTAATTAAATTTTGCGACAGTAGAAAATTATTTTTTGAATAATTTAGTATAGAAAAGGCAATCCCTGGCGCAATTAAAACTTGCGAAAGTAAAAAATTATTTTTCGAATAATTTACTATAGAAAAGGCAATCCCTGGCGTAATTAAAATTTGCGACAGTAGAAAATTATTTTTTGAATAATTTACTATAGAAAAGGCAATCCCTGGCGTATTTAAAATTTGCGACAGTATAAAATTATTTTTTGAATAATTTACTATAGAAAAGGCAATCCCTGGCGTAATTAAAATTTGCGACAGTAAAAAATTATTCTTTGAATAATTTACTATAAAAAAGGCAATCCCTGGCGTAATTAAAATTTGCGACAGTTGAAAATTATTTTTTGAATAATTTACTATAAAAAAGGCAATCGCTGGCGTATTTAAAATTTGCGACAGTATAAAATTATTTTTTGAATAATTTACTATAGAAAAGGCAATCCCTGGCGCAATTAAAATTTGCAACAGTAGAAAATTATTTTTTGAATAATTTACTATAGAATAGGCAATCCCTGGCGTAATTAAAATTTGCGACAGTAAAATATTATTTTTTGAATAATTTACTATAGAAAAGGCAATCCCTGGCGTAATTAAAATTTGCGACAGTAGAAAATTATTTTTTGAATAATTTACTATAAAAAAGGCAATCCCTGGCGTATTTAAAATATGCGACAGTATAAAATTATTTTTTGAATAATTTACTATAGAAAAGGCAATCCCTGGCGTAATTAAAATTTGCGACAGTAAAAAATTATTTTTTGAATAATTTACTATAGAAAAGGCAATCCCTGGCGTAATTAAAATTTGCGACAGTAGAAAATTATTTTTTGAATAATTTACTATAGAAAAGGCAATCCCTGGCGTATTTAAAATTTGCGACAGTATAAAATTATTTTTTGAAAAATTTACTATAGAAAAGGGAATCCCTGGCGTAATTAAAATTTGCGACAGTAAAAAATTATTTTTTGAATAATTTACTATAGAAAAGGCAATCCCTGGCGTAACTAAAATTTGCGACAGTTGAAAATTATGTTTTGAATAATTTACTATAGAAAAGGCAATCCCTGGCGCAATTAAAACTTGCGATAGTAAAAAATTATTTTTTGAATAATTTACTATAGAAAAGGCAATCCCTGGCGTAATTAAAATTTGCGACAGTAGAAAATTATTTTTTGAATAATTTACTATAGAAAAGGCAATCCCTGGCGTATTTAAAATTTGCGACAGTATAAAATTATTTTTTGAATAATTTACCATAGAAAAGGCAATCCCTGGCGTAATTACTATTTGCGACAGTAGAAAATTAATTTGTGAAAAATTTACCTGGCGAAATTGAAATTTGCGACAGTAAAAAATTATTTTTTGAATAATTTACTATAGAAAAGGCAATCCCTGGCGTAATTAAAATTTGCGACAGTAAAAAATTATTTTTTGAATAATTTACTATAGAAAAGGCAATCCCTGGCGTAATTAAAATTTGCGACAGTTGAAAATTATTTTTTGAATAATTTACTATAGAAAAGGCAATCCCTGGCGTAATTAAAATTTGCGACAGTAAAAAATTATTTTTTGAATAATTTACTATAGAAAAGGCAATCCCTGGCGTAATTAAAATTTGCGACAGTAAAAAATTATTTTTTGAATAATTTACTATAGAAAAGGCAATCCCTGGGGCACTTAAAATTTGTGACAGTAGAAAATTATTTTTTGAATAATTTACTATAGAAAAGGCAATCCCTGGCGCAATTAAAATTTGCGACAGTTGAAAATTATTTTTTGAATAATTTACTATAGAAAAGGCAATCCCTGGCGTAATTAAAATTTGCGACAGTAGAAAATTAATTTGTGAAAAATTTACCTGGCGAAATTGAAATTTGCGAGAGTGAAAAAATATTTTTTGAATAATTTACTATAGAAAAGGCAATCCCTGGGATATTTAAAATTTGCGACAGTAAAAAATTATTTTTTGAATAATTTACTGTAGAAAAGGCAATCCCTGGCGTAATTAAAATTTGCGACAGTAGAAAATTATTTTTTGAATAATTTACTATAGAAAAGGCAATCCCTGGCGTAATTAAAATTGCGACAGTAAAAAATTATTTTTTGAATAATTTACTATAGAAAAGGCAATCCCTGGCGTAATTAAAATTTGCGACAGTAAAAAATTATTTTTTGAATAATTTACTATAGGAAAGGCAATCCCTGGCGCACTTAAAATTTGCGACAGTAGAAAATTATTTTTTGAATAATTTACTATAGAAAAGGCAATCCCTGGCGCAATTAAAATTTGCGACAGTTGAAAATTATTTTTTGAATAATTTACTATAGAAAAGGCAATCCCTGGCGTAATTAAAATTTGCGACAGTAGAAAATTAAATTGTGAAAAATTTACCTGGCGAAATTGAAATTTGCGAGAGTAAAAAATTATTTTTTGAATAATTTACTATAGAAAAGGCAATCCCTTGGATATTTAAAATTTGCGACAGTAAAAAATTATTTTTTGAATAATTTACTATAGAAAAGGCAATCCCTGGGATATTTAAAATGTGCGACAGTAGAAAATTATTTTTTGAATAATTTACTATAGAAAAGGCAATCCCTGGCGTAATTAAAATTTGCGACAGTAAAAAATTATTTTTTGAATAATTTACTATAGAAAAGGCAATCCCTGGCGCAATTAAAATTTGCGACAGTAAAAAATTATTTTTTGAATAATTTACTATAGAAAAGGCAATCCCTGGCGTAATTAAAATTTGCGACAGTAGAAAATTATTTTTTGAATAATTTACTATAGAAAAGGCAATCCCTGGCGTAATTAAAATTTGCAACAGTAAAAAATTATTTTTTGAATTATTTACTATAGAAAAGGCAATCCCTGGCGTAATTAAAATTTGCGACAGTAGAAAATTATTTTTTGAAAAGTTTACTATAGAAAAGGCAATCCCTGGCGCAATTACAATTTGCGACAGTAGTAAATTAATTTGTGAAAAATTTACCTGGCGTAATTAAAATTTGCGACAGTAGAAAATTATTTTTTGAATAATTTACTATAGAAAAAGCAATCCCTGGCGTAATTAAAATTTGCGACAGTAGAAAATTATTTTTTGAAAAGTTTACTATAGAAAAGGCAATCCCTGGCGCAATTAAAATTTGCAACAGTAGAAAATTATTTTTTGAATAATTTACTATAGAAAAGGCAATCCCTGGCGTATTTAAAATTTGCGACAGTAAAAAATTATTTTTTGAATAATTTACTATAGAAAAGGCAATCCCTGGCGTAATTAAAATTTGCGACAGCTGAAAATTATTTTTTGAATAATTTACTATAGAAAAGGCAATCCCTGGGATATTTAAAATTTGCGACAGTATAAAATTATTTTTTGAATAATTTACTATAGAAAAGGCAATCCCTGGCGCAATTAAAATTTGCAACAATAGAAAATTATTTTTTGAATAATTTACTATAGAAAAGGCAATCCCTGGCGCAATTAAAATTTGCAGCAGTAGAAAATTATTTTTTGAATAATTTACTATAGAAATGGCAATCCCTGGCGTAATTAAAATTTTCGACAGTAGAAAATTATTTTTTGAATAATTTACTATAGAAAAGGCAATCCCTGGCGTAATTAAAATTTGCGACAGTAGAAAATTATTTTTTGAAAAGTTTACTATAGAAAAGGCAATCCCTGGCGCAATTAAAATTTGCGACAGTAGAAAATTATTTTTTGAATAATTTACTATAGAAAGGGCAATCCCTGGCGTAATTAAAACTTGCGATAGTAAAAAATTATTTTTTGAATAATTTACTATAGAAAAGGCAATCCCTGGCGTAATTAAAATTTGCGACAGTAGAAAATTATTTTTTGAATAATTTACTATAGAAAAGGCAATCCCTGGCGTAATTAAAATTTGCGACAGTAGAAAATTATTTTTTGTATAATTTACTATAGAAAAGGCAATCCCTGGCGTAATTAAAATTTGCGATATTAAAAAATTATTTTTTGAATAATTTACTATAGAAAAGTCAATCCCTGGCGTAATTAAAATTTGCGAGATTAGAAAAATAATTTGTGAAAAATTTACCTGGCGAAATTGAAATTTGCGGGAGTAAAAAATTATTTTTTGAATAATTTACTATAGAAAAGGCAATCCCTGGGATATTTAAAATTTGCGACAGTAGAAAATTATTTTTTGAATAATTTACTATAGAAAAGGCAATCCCTGGCGCAATTAAAATTTGCGATAGTAAAAAATTATTTTTTGAATAATTTACTATAGAAAAGGCAATCCCTGGCGTAATTAAAATTTGCGAGATTAGAAAATTAATTTGTGAAAAATTTACCTGGCGAAATTGAAATTTGCGGGAGTAAAAAATTATTTTTTGAATAATTTACTATAGAAAAGGTAATCCCTGGCGTAATTAAAATTTGCGACAGTTGAAAATTATTTTTTGAATAATTTACTATAGAAAAGGCAATCTCTGGCGTAATTAAAATTTGCGACAGTAAAAAATTATTTTTTGAATAATTTACTATAGAAAAGGCAATCCCTGGCGTAATTAAAATTTGCGACAGTAGAAAATTAATTTGTGAAAAATTTACCTGGCGAAATTGAAATTTGCGAGAGTGAAAAAATATTTTTTGAATAATTTACTATAGAAAAGGCAATCCCTGGGATATTTAAAATTTGCGACAGTAAAAAATTATTTTTTGAATAATTTACTGTAGAAAAGGCAATCCCTGGCGCACTTAAAATTTGTGACAGTAGAAAATTATTTTTTGAATAATTTACTATAGAAAAGGCAATCCCTGGCGCAATTAAAATTTGCGACAGTTGAAAATTATTTTTTGAATAATTTACTATAGAAAAGGCAATCCCTGGCGTAATTAAAATTTGCGACAGTAGAAAATTAATTTGTGAAAAATTTACCTGGCGAAATTGAAATTTGCGAGAGTGAAAAAATATTTTTTGAATAATTTACTATAGAAAAGGCAATCCCTGGGATATTTAAAATTTGCGACAGTAAAAAATTATTTTTTGAATAATTTACTGTAGAAAAGGCAATCTCTGGCGTAATTAAAATTTGCGACAGTAAAATATTATTTTTTGAATAATTTACTATAGAAAAGGCAATCCCTGGCGTAATTAAAATTTGCGACAGTAGAAAATTAATTTGTGAAAAATTTACCTGGCGAAATTGAAATTTGCGAGAGTGAAAAAATATTTTTTGAATAATTTACTATAGAAAAGGCAATCCCTGGGATATTTAAAATTTGCGACAGTAAAAAATTATTTTTTGAATAATTTACTATAGAAAAGGCAATCCCTGGCGCACTTAAAATTTGTGACAGTAGAAAATTATTTTTTGAATAATTTACTATAGAAAAGGCAATCCCTGGCGCAATTAAAATTTGCGACAGTTGAAAATTATTTTTTGAATAATTTACTATAGAAAAGGCAATCCCTGGCGTAATTAAAATTTGCGACAGTAGAAAATTAATTTGTGAAAAATTTACCTGGCGAAATTGAAATTTGCGAGAGTGAAAAAATATTTTTTGAATAATTTACTATAGAAAAGGCAATCCCTGGGATATTTAAAATTTGCGACAGTAAAAAATTATTTTTTGAATAATTTACTGTAGAAAAGGCAATCCCTGGCGTAATTAAAATTTGCGACAGTAAAAAATTATTTTTTGAATAATTTACTATAGAAAATGCAATCCCTGGCGTAATTAAAATTGCGACAGTAAAAAATTATTTTTTGAATAATTTACTATAGAAAAGGCAATCCCTGGCGTAATTAAAATTTGCGACAGTAAAAAATTATTTTTTGAATAATTTACTATAGGAAAGGCAATCCCTGGCGCACTTAAAATTTGCGACAGTAGAAAATTATTTTTTGAATAATTTACTATAGAAAAGGCAATCCCTGGCGCAATTAAAATTTGCGACAGTTGAAAATTATTTTTTGAATAATTTACTATAGAAAAGGCAATCCCTGGCTTAATTAAAATTTGCGACAGTAGAAAATTAATTTGTGAAAAATTTACCTGGCGAAATTGAAATTTGCGAGAGTAAAAAATTATTTTTTGAATAATTTACTATAGAAAAGGCAATCCCTTGGATATTTAAAATTTGCGACAGTAAAAAATTATTTTTTGAATAATTTACTATAGAAAAGGCAATCCCTGGGATATTTAAAATTTGCGACAGTAGAAAATTATTTTTTGAATAATTTACTATAGAAAAGGCAATCCCTGGCGTAATTAAAATTTGCGACAGTAAAAAATTATTTTTTGAATAATTTACTATAGAAAAGGCAATCCCTGGCGCAATTAAAATTTGCGACAGTAAAAAATTATTTTTTGAATAATTTACTATAGAAAAGGCAATCCCTGGCGTAATTAAAATTTGCGACAGTAGAAAATTATTTTTTGAGTAATTTACTATAGAAAAGGCAATCCCTGGCGTAATTAAAATTTGCGACAGTAGAAAATTATTTTTTGAAAAGTTTACTATAGAAAAGGCAATCCCTGGCGCAATTAAAATTTGCGACAGTAGAAAATTATTTTTTGAAAAGTTTACTATAGAAAAGGCAATCCCTGGCGCAATTACAATTTGCGACAGTAGAAAATTAATTTGTGAAAAATTTACCTGGCGTAATTAAAATTTGCGACAGTAAAAAATTATTTTTTGAATAATTTACTATAGAAAAGGCAATCCCTGGCGTAATTAAAATTTGCGACAGTTGAAAATTATTTTTTGAATAATTTACTATAGAAAAGGCAATCCCTGGGATATTTAAAATTTGCGACAGTATAAAATTATTTTTTGAATAATTTACTATAGAAAAGGCAATCCCTGGCGCAATTAAAATTTGCAACAGTAGAAAATTATTTTTTGAATAATTTACTATAGAAAAGGCAATCCCTGGCGCAATTAAAATTTGCAGCAGTAGAAAATTATTTTTTGAATAATTTACTATAGAAAAGGCACTCCCTGGCGTAATTAAAATTTTCGACAGTAGAAAATTATTTTTTGAATAATTTACTATAGAAAAGGCAATCCCTGGCGTAATTAAAATTTGCGACAGTAGAAAATTATTTTTTGAAAAGTTTACTATAGAAAAGGCAATCCCTGGCGCAATTAAAATTTGCGACAGTAGAAAATTATTTTTTGAATAATTTACTATAGAAAAGGCAATCCCTGGCGTAATTAAAACTTGCGATAGTAAAAAATTATTTTTTGAATAATTTACTATAGAAAAGGCAATCCCTGGTGTAATTAAAATTTGCGACAGTAGAAAATTATTTTTTGAATAATTTAGTATAGAAAAGGCAATCCCTGGCGCAATTAAAACTTGCGATAGTAAAAAATTATTTTTTGAATAATTTACTATAGAAAAGGCAATCCCTGGCGAAATTGAAATTTGCGACAGTAAAAAATTATTTTTTGAATAATTTGCTATAGAAAAGGCAATCCCTGGCGTAATTAAAATTTGCGACAGTAGAAAATTATTTTTTGTATAATTTACTATAGAAAAGGCAATCCCTGGCGTAATTAAAATTTGCGATAGTAAAAAATTATTTTTTGAATAATTTACTATAGAAAAGGCAATCCCTGGCGTAATTAAAATTTGCGACAGTAGAAAATTATTTTTTGAATAATTTTCTATAGAAAAGGCAATCCCTGGCGTAATTAAAATTTGCGACAGTAGAAAATTATTTTTTGTATAATTTACTATAGAAAAGGCAATCCCTGGCGTAATTAAAATTTGCGATATTAAAAAATTATTTTTTGAATAATTTACTATAGAAAAGGCAATCCCTGGCGTAATTAAAATTTGCGAGATTAGAAAAATAATTTGTGAAAAATTTACCTGGCGAAATTGAAATTTGCGGGAGTAAAAAATTATTTTTTGAATAATTTACTATAGAAAAGGCAATCCCTGGGATATTTAAAATTTGCGACAGTAAAAAATTATTTTTTGAATAATTTACTATAGAAAAGGCAATCCCTGGCGTATTTAAAATTTGCGACAGTATAAAATTATTTTTTGAATAATTTACTATAGAAAAGGCAATCCCTGGGATATTTAAAATTTGCGACAGTAGAAAATTATTTTTTGAATAATTTACTATAGAAAAGGCAATCCCTGGCGCAATTAAAATTTGCGATAGTAAAAAATTATTTTTTGAATAATTTACTATAGAAAAGGCAATCCCTGGCGTAATTAAAATTTGCGAGATTAGAAAATTAATTTGTGAAAAATTTACCTGGCGAAATTGAAATTTGCGGGAGTAAAAAATTATTTTTTGAATAATTTACTATAGAAAAGGTAATCCCTGGCGTAATTAAAATTTGCGACAGTTGAAAATTATTTTTTGAATAATTTACTATAGAAAAGGCAATCTCTGGCGTAATTAAAATTTGCGACAGTAAAAAATTATTTTTTGAATAATTTACTATAGAAAAGGCAATCCCTGGCGTAATTAAAATTTGCGACAGTAGAAAATTAATTTGTGAAAAATTTACCTGGCGAAATTGAAATTTGCGAGAGTGAAAAAATATTTTTTGAATAATTTACTATAGAAAAGGCAATCCCTGGGATATTTAAAATTTGCGACAGTAAAAAATTATTTTTTGAATAATTTACTGTAGAAAAGGCAATCCCTGGCGCACTTAAAATTTGTGACAGTAGAAAATTATTTTTTGAATAATTTACTATAGAAAAGGCAATCCCTGGCGCAATTAAAATTTGCGACAGTTGAAAATTATTTTTTGAATAATTTACTATAGAAAAGGCAATCCCTGGCGTAATTAAAATTTGCGACAGTAGAAAATTAATTTGTGAAAAATTTACCTGGCGAAATTGAAATTTGCGAGAGTGAAAAAATATTTTTTGAATAATTTACTATAGAAAAGGCAATCCCTGGGATATTTAAAATTTGCGACAGTAAAAAATTATTTTTTGAATAATTTACTATAGAAAAGGCAATCCCTGGCGCACTTAAAATTTGCGACAGTAAAAAATTATTTTTTGAATAATTTACTATAGAAAAGGCAATCCCTGGCGTAATTAAAATTTGCGACAGTAGAAAATTAATTTGTGAAAAATTTACCTGGCGAAATTGAAATTTGCGAGAGTGAAAAAATATTTTTTGAATAATTTACTATAGAAAAGGCAATCCCTGGGATATTTAAAATTTGCGACAGTAAAAAATTATTTTTTGAATAATTTACTGTAGAAAAGGCAATCCCTGGCGTAATTAAAATTTGCGACAGTAGAAAATTATTTTTTGAATAATTTACTATAGAAAATGCAATCCCTGGCGTAATTAAAATTGCGACAGTAAAAAATTATTTTTTGAATAATTTACTATAGAAAAGGCAATCCCTGGCGTAATTAAAATTTGCGACAGTAAAAAATTATTTTTTGAATAATTTACTATAGGAAAGGCAATCCCTGGCGCACTTAAAATTTGCGACAGTAGAAAATTATTTTTTGAATAATTTACTATAGAAAAGGCAATCCCTGGCGCAATTAAAATTTGCGACAGTTGAAAATTATTTTTTGAATAACTTACTATAGAAAAGGCAATCCCTGGCGTAATTAAAATTTGCGACAGTAGAAAATTAATTTGTGAAAAATTTACCTGGCGAAATTGAAATTTGCGAGAGTAAAA
The DNA here is from genome assembly GCA_963930735.1 of Dioctria linearis. Taxonomy (NCBI): domain Eukaryota; kingdom Metazoa; phylum Arthropoda; class Insecta; order Diptera; family Asilidae; genus Dioctria; species Dioctria linearis. The sequence goes on along the minus strand of CAWVNZ010001741.1, from coordinate 36,478 downwards.
AATTATTTTTTGAATAATTTACTATAGAAAAGGCAATCCCTTGGATATTTAAAATTTGCGACAGTAAAAAATTATTTTTTGAATAATTTACTATAGAAAAGGCAATCCCTGGGATATTTAAAATTTGCGACAGTAGAAAATTATTTTTTGAATAATTTACTATAGAAAAGGCAATCCCTGGCGAATTAAAATTTGCGACAGTAAAAAATTATTTTTTGAATAATTTACTATAGAAAAGGCAATCCCTGGCGCAATTAAAATTTGCGACAGTAAAAAATTATTTTTTGAATAATTTACTATAGAAAAGGCAATCCCTGGCGTAATTAAAATTTGCGACAGTAGAAAATTATTTTTTGAGTAATTTACTATAGAAAAGGCAATCCCTGGCGTAATTAAAATTTGCGACAGTAGAAAATTATTTTTTGAAAAGTTTACTATAGAAAAGGCAATCCCTGGCGCAATTAAAATTTGCGACAGTAGAAAATTATTTTTTGAAAAGTTTACTATAGAAAAGGCAATCCCTGGCGCAATTACAATTTGCGACAGTAGAAAATTAATTTGTGAAAAATTTACCTGGCGTAATTAAAATTTGCGACAGTAAAAAATTATTTTTTGAATAATTTACTATAGAAAAGGCAATCCCTGGCGTAATTAAAATTTGCGACAGTTTGAAAATTATTTTTTGAATAATTTACTATAGAAAAGGCAATCCCTGGGATATTTAAAATTTGCGACAGTATAAAATTATTTTTTGAATAATTTACTATAGAAAAGGCAATCCCTGGCGCAATTAAAATTTGCAACAGTAGAAAATTATTTTTTGAATAATTTACTATAGAAAAGGCAATCCCTGGCGCAATTAAAATTTGCAGCAGTAGAAAATTATTTTTTGAATAATTTAATATAGAAAAGGCACTCCCTGGCGTAATTAAAATTTTCGACAGTAGAAAATTATTTTTTGAATAATTTACTATAGAAAAGGCAATCCCTGGCGTAATTAAAATTTGCGACAGTAGAAAATTATTTTTTGAAAAGTTTACTATAGAAAAGGCAATCCCTGGCGCAATTAAAATTTGCGACAGTAGAAAATTATTTTTTGAATAATTTACTATAGAAAAGGCAATCCCTGGCGTAATTAAAACTTGCGATAGTAAAAAATTATTTTTTGAATAATTTACTATAGAAAAGGCAATCCCTGGTGTAATTAAAATTTGCGACGGTAGAAAATTATTTTTTGAATAATTTAGTATAGAAAAGGCAATCCCTGGCGCAATTAAAACTTGCGATAGTAAAAAATTATTTTTTGAATAATTTACTATAGAAAAGGCAATCCCTGGCGAAATTGAAATTTGCGACAGTAAAAAATTATTTTTTGAATAATTTGCTATAGAAAAGGCAATCCCTGGCGTAATTAAAATTTGCGACAGTAGAAAATTATTTTTTGTATAATTTACTATAGAAAAGGCAATCCCTGGCGTAATTAAAATTTGCGATAGTAAAAAATTATTTTTTGAATAATTTACTATAGAAAAGGCAATCCCTGGCGTAATTAAAATTTGCGAGATTAGAAAATTAATTTGTGAAAAATTTACCTGGCGAAATTGAAATTTGCTGGAGTAAAAAATTATTTTTTGAATAATTTACTATAGAAAAGGCAATCCTGGGATATTTAAAATTTGCGACAGTAGAAAATTATTTTTTGTATAATTTACTATAGAAAAGGCAATCCCTGGCGCAATTAAAACTTGCGATAGTAAAAAATTATTTTTTGAATAATTTACTATAGAAAAGGCAATCCCTGGCGAAATTGAAATTTGCGACAGTAAAAAATTATTTTTTGAATAATTTGCTATAGAAAAGGCAATCCCTGGCGTAATTAAAATTTGCGACAGTAGAAAATTATTTTTTGTATAATTTACTATAGAAAAGGCAATCCCTGGCGTAATTAAAATTTGCGATAGTAAAAAATTATTTTTTGAATAATTTACTATAGAAAAGGCAATCCCTGGTGTAATTAAAATTTGCGACGGTAGAAAATTATTTTTTGAATAATTTAGTATAGAAAAGGCAATCCCTGGCGCAATTAAAATTTGCGAGAGTAAAAAATTATTTTTTGAATAATTTACTATAGAAAAGGCAATCCCTGGGATATTTAAAATTTGCGACAGTAGAAAATTATTTTTTGAATAATTTACTATAGAAAAGGCAATCCCTGGCGCAATTAAAATTTGCGAGAGTAAAAAATTATTTTTTGAATAATTTACTGTAGAAAAGGCAATCCCTGGGATATTTAAAATTTGCGACAGTATAAAATTATTTTTTGAATAATTTACTATAGAAAAGGCAATCCCTGGTATATTTAAAATTTGCGACAGTAGAAAATTATTTTTTGAATAATTTTCTATAGAAAAGGCAATCCCTGGCGTAATTAAAATTTGCGACAGTAGAAAATTATTTTTTGAATAATTTACTATAGAAAAGGCAAACCCTGGCGTAATTAAAATTTGCGACAGTAGAAAATTATTTTTTGAAAAGTTTACTATAGAAAAGGCAATCCCTGGCGCAATTAAAATTTGCGACAGTAGAAAATTATTTTTTGAATAATTTACTATAGAAAAGGCAATCCGTGGCGTAATTAAAATTTGCGACAGTAAAAAATTATTTTTTGAATAATTTACTATAGAAAAGGCAATCCCTGGCGTATTTAAAATTTGCGACAATAGAAAATTATTTTTTGAATAATTTACTATAGAAAAGGCAATCCCAGGGATATTTAAAATTTGCGACAGTTGAAAATTATTTTTTGAATAATTTACTACAGAAAAGGCAATCCGTGGGATATTTAAAATTTGCGACAGTATAAAATTATTTATTGCATAATTTACTGTAGAAAAGGCAATCCCTGGCGTAATTAAAATTTGCGACAGTTGAAAATTAATTTGTGAAAAATTTACCTGGCGAAATTGAAATTTGTCAGAGTTAAAAATTATTTTTTGAATAATTTACTATAGAAAAGGCAATCCCTGGGATATTTAAAATTTGCGAAAGTAAAAAATTATTTTTTGAACAATTTACTATAGAAAAGGCAATCCCTGGGATATTTAAAATTTGCGACAGTAAAAAATTATTTTTTGAATAATTTACTATAGAAAAGGCAATCCCTGGCGCACTTAAAATTTGCGACAGTAGAAAATTATTTTTTGAATAATTTACTATAGAAAAGGCAATACCTGGCCCAATTAAAATTTGCGACAGTAGAAAATTATTTTTTGAATAATTTACTATAGAAAAGGCAATCCCTGGCGTAATTAAAATTTGCGACAGTAGAAAATTAATTTGTGAAAAATTTACCTGGCGTAATTAAAATTTGCGACAGTAGAAAATTATTTTTTGAATAATTTACTATAGAAAAGGCAATCCCTGGCGTATTTAAAATTTGCGACAGTATAAAATTATTTTTTGAATAATTTACTATAGAAAAGGCAATCCCTGGCGCAATTAAAATTTGCGACAGTAGAAAATTATTTTTTGAATAATTTACTATAGAAAAGGCAATCCCTGGCGTAATTAAAATTTGCGACAGTAAAAAATTATTTTTTGAATAATTTACTATAGAAAAGACAAACTCTGGCGCAATTAAAATTTGCGACAGTAGAAAATTATTTTTTGAATAATTTACTATAGAAAAGGCAATCCCTGGCGTAATTAAAATTTGCGACAGTAAAAAATTATTTTTTGAATAATTTAGTATAGAAAAGGCAATCCCAGGCGTAATTAAAATTTGCGACAGTAGAAAATTATTTTTTGAATAATTTACTATAGAAAAGGCAATCCCTGGCGTAATTAAAATTTGCGACAGTATAAAATTATTTTTTGAATAATTTACTATAGAAAAGGCAATCCCGGGGATATTTAAAATTTGCGACAGTTGAAAATTATTTTTTGAATAATTTACTATAGAAAAGGCAATCCCTGGCGTAATTAAAATTTGCGACAGTAAAAAATTAGTTTTTGAAAAGTTTACTATAGAAAAGGCAATCCCTGGCGCAATTAAAATTTGCGACAGTTGAAAATTATTTTTTGAATAATTTACTATAGAAAAGGCAATCCCTGTGATATTTAAAATTTGCGACAGTATAAAATTATTTTTTGAATAATTTACTGTAGAAAAGGCAATCCCTGGCGTAATTAAAATTTGCGACAGTTGAAAATTATTTTTTGAATAATTTACTATAGAAAAGGCAATCCCTGGGATATTTAAAATTTGCAACAGTAGAAAATTATTTTTTGAGTAATTTACTATAGAAAAGGCAATCCCTGGCGTATTTAAAATTTGCGATAGTAAAAAATTATTTTTTGAATAATTTACTATAGAAAAGGAAATCCCTGGCGTAATTAAAATTTGCGATAGTAAAAAATTATTTTTTGAATAATTTACTACAGAAAAGGCAATCCCTGGGATATTTAAAATTTGCGACAGTAAAAAATTATTTTTTGAATAATTTACTATAGAAAAGGCAATCCCTGGAGTAATTAAAATTTGCGACAGTAGAAAATTATTTTTTGAATAATTTACTATAGAAAAGGCAATCCCTGGCGTAATTAAAATTTGCGACAGTATAAAATTATTTTTTGAATAATTTACTATAGAAAAGGCAATCCCTGGGATATTTAAAATTTGCGACAGTTGAAAATTATTTTTTGAATATATTACTATAGAAAAGGCAATCCCTGGCGTAATTAAAATTTGCGACAGTAAAAAATTATTTTTTGAATAATTTACTATAGAAAAGGCAATCCCTGGCGTAATTAAAATATGCGACAGTAAAAAATTATTTTTTGAATAATTTACTATAGAAAAGGCAATCCCTGGCGTAATTAAAATTTGCGACAGTCAAAAATTATTTTTTGAATAATTTACTATAGAAAAGGCAATCCCTGGCGTAATTAAAATTTGCGACAGTAGAAAATTATTTTTTGAAAAGTTTACTATAGAAAAGGCAATCCCTGGCGTAATTAAAATTTGCGAGAGTAAAAAATTATTTTTTGAATAATTTACTATAGAAAAGGCAATCCCTGGCGTAATTACAATTTGCGACAGTAGAAGATTAATTTGTGAAAAATTTACCTGGCGAAATTGAAATTTGCGAGTGTAAAAAATTATTTTTTGAATAATTTACTATAGAAAAGGCAATCCCTGGCGTAATTAAAATTTGCGACAGTAGAAAATTATTTTTTGAATAATTTACTATAGAAAAGGCAATCCCTGGCGCAATTAAAATTTGCAACAGTAGAAAATTATTTTTTGAATAATTTACTATAGAAAAGGCAATCCCTGGCGTAATTAAAATTTGCGAGAGTAAAAAATTATTTTTTGAATAATTTACTATAGAAAAGGCAATCCCTGGGATATTTAAAATTTGCGAGAGTAAAAAATTATTTTTTGAATAATTTACTACAGAAAAGGCAATCCCTGGGATATTTAAAATTTGCGACAGTAAAAATTATTTTTTGAATAATTTACTATAGAAAAGGCAATCCCTGGCGCACTTAAAATTTGCGACAGTAGAAAATTAGTTTTTGAATAATTTACTATAGAAAAGGCAATCCCTGGCGCAATTAAAATTTGCGACAGTTGAAAATTATTTTTTGAATAATTTACTATAGAAAAGGCAATCCCTGGGGTAATTAAAATTTGCGACAGTAGAAAATTAATTTGTGAAAAATTTACCTGGCGAAATTGAAATCTGTGAGAGTAAAAAATTATTTTTTGAATAATTTACTATAGAAAAGGCAATCCCTGGCATATTTAAAATTTGCGACAGTAAAAAAATATTTTTTGAATAATTTACTATAGAAAAGGCAATCCCTGGGATATTTAAAATTTGCGACAGTAAAAAATTATTTTTTGAATAATTTACTATAGAAAAGGCAATCCCTGGCGCACTTAAAATTTGCGACAGTAGAAAATTATTTTTTGAATAATTTACTATAGAAAAGGCAATCCCTGGCGGAATTAAAATTTGCGAGAGTAAGAAATTATTTTTTGAATAATTTACTCTAGAAAAGGCAATCCCTGGGATATTTAAAATTTGCGACAGTTAAAAATTATTTTTTGAATAATTTACTATAAAAAAGGCAATCCCTGGGATATTTAAAATTTGCGACAGTAGAAAATTATTTTTTGAAAGGAAATCCCTGGCGTAATTAAAATTTGCGATAGTAAAAAATTATTTTTTGAATAATTTACTACAGAAAAGGCAATCCCTGGGATATTTAAAATTTGCGACAGTAAAAAATTATTTTTTGAATAATTTACTATAGAAAAGGCAATCCCTGGAGTAATTAAAATTTGCGACAGTAGAAAATTATTTTTTGAATAATTTACTATAGAAAAGGCAATCCCTGGCGTAATTAAAATTTGCGACAGTATAAAATTATTTTTTGAATAATTTACTATAGAAAAGGCAATCCCTGGGATATTTAAAATTTGCGACAGTTGAAAATTATTTTTTGAATATATTACTATAGAAAAGGCAATCCCTGGCGTAATTAAAATTTGCGACAGTAAAAAATTATTTTTTGAATAATTTACTATAGAAAAGGCAATCCCTGGCGTAATTAAAATATGCGACAGTAAAAAATTATTTTTTGAATAATTTACTATAGAAAAGGCAATCCCTGGCGCAATTAAAATTTGCGACAGTCAAAAATTATTTTTTGAATAATTTACTATAGAAAAGGCAATCCCTGGCGTAATTAAAATTTGCGACAGTAGAAAATTATTTTTTGAAAAGTTTACTATAGAAAAGGCAATCCCTGGCGTAATTAAAATTTGCGAGAGTAAAAAATTATTTTTTGAATAATTTACTATAGAAAAGGCAATCCCTGGCGTAATTACAATTGGCGACAGTAGAAAATTAATTTGTGAAAAATTTACCTGGCGAAATTGAAATTTGCGAGTGTAAAAAATTATTTTTTGAATAATTTACTATAGAAAAGGCAATCCCTGGCGTAATTAAAATTTGCGACAGTAGAAAATTATTTTTTGAATAATTTACTATAGAAAAGGCAATCCCTGGCGCAATTAAAATTTGCAACAGTAGAAAATTATTTTTTGAATAATTTACTATAGAAAAGGCAATCCCTGGCGTAATTAAAATTTGCGAGAGTAAAAAATTATTTTTTGAATAATTTACTATAGAAAAGGCAATCCCTGGGATATTTAAAATTTGCGAGAGTAAAAAATTATTTTTTGAATAATTTACTACAGAAAAGGCAATCCCTGGGATATTTAAAATTTGCGACAGTAAAAATTATTTTTTGAATAATTTACTATAGAAAAGGCAATCCCTGGCGCACTTAAAATTTGCGACAGTAGAAAATTAGTTTTTGAATAATTTACTATAGAAAAGGCAATCCCTGGCGCAATTAAAATTTGCGACAGTTGAAAATTATTTTTTGAATAATTTACTATAGAAAAGGCAATCCCTGGGGTAATTAAAATTTGCGACAGTAGAAAATTAATTTGTGAAAAATTTACCTGGCGAAATTGAAATCTGTGAGAGTAAAAAATTATTTTTTGAATAATTTACTATAGAAAAGGCAATCCCTGGCATATTTAAAATTTGCGACAGTAAAAAAATATTTTTTGAATAATTTACTATAGAAAAGGCAATCCCTGGGATATTTAAAATTTGCGACAGTAAAAAATTATTTTTTGAATAATTTACTATAGAAAAGGCAATCCCTGGCGCACTTAAAATTTGCGACAGTAGAAAATTATTTTTTGAATAATTTACAATAGAAAAGGCAATCCCTGGCGGAATTAAAATTTGCGAGAGTAAGAAATTATTTTTTGAATAATTTACTCTAGAAAAGGCAATCCCTGGGATATTTAAAATTTGCGACAGTTAAAAATTATTTTTTGAATAATTTACTATAGAAAAGGCAATCCGTGGCGTAATTAAAATTTGCGACAGTAGAAAATTATTTTTTGAATAATTTACTATAGAAAAGGCAATCCGTGGCGTAATTAAAATTTGCGACAGTAAAAAATTATTTTTTGAATAATTTACTATAGAAAAGGCAATCCCTGGCGTATTTAAAATTTGCGACAATTAAAAATTATTTTTTGAATAATTTACTATAGAAAAGGCAATCTCTGGGATATTTAAAATTTGCGACAGTTGAAAATTATTTTTTGAATAATTTACTATAGAAAAGGCAATCCCTGGCGTAATTAAAATTTGCGACAGTAAAAAATTATTTTTTGAAAAGTTTACTATAGAAAAGGCAATCCCTGGCGCAATTAAAATTTGCGACAGTTGAAAATTATTTTTTGAATAATTTACTATAGAAAAAGCAATCCCTGGGATATTTAAAATTTGCGACAGTATAAAATTATTTATTGAATAATTTACTGTAGAAAAGGCAATCCCTGGCGTAATTAAAATTTGCGACAGTTGAAAATTAATTTGTGAAAAATTTACCTGGCGAAATTGAAATTTGCCAGAGTAAAAAATTATTTTTTGAATAATTTACTATAGAAAAGGCAATCCCTGGGATATTTAAAATTTGCGAGAGTAAAAAATTATTTTTTGAATAATTTACTATAGAAAAGGCAATCCCTGGGATATTTAAAATTTGCGACAGTAAAAAATTATTTTTTGAATAATTTACTATAGAAAAGGCAATCCCTGGCGCACTTAAAATTAGCGACAGTAGAAAATTATTTTTTGAATAATTTACTATAGAAAAGGCAATACCTGGCGCAATTAAAATTTGCGACAGTAGAAAATTATTTTTTGAATAATTTACTATAGAAAAGGCAATCCCTGGCGTAATTAAAATTTGCGACAGTAGAAAATTAATTTGTGAAAAATTTACCTGGCGCAATTAAAATTTGCGAGAGTAGAAAATTATTTTTTGAATAATTTACTATAGAAAAGGCAATCCCTGGCGTATTTAAAATTTGCACAGTATAAAATTATTTTTTGAATAATTTACTATAGAAAAGGCAATCCCTGGCGCAATTAAAATTTGCGACAGTAGAAAATTATTTTTTGAATAATTTACTATAGAAAAGGCAATCCCTGGCGTAATTAAAATTTGCGACAGTATAAAATTATTTTTTGAATAATTTACTATAGAAAAGGCAATCCCTGGCGCACTTAAAATTTGCGACAGTAAAAAATTATTTTTTGAATAATTTACTATAGAAAAGGCAATCCCTGGCGTAATTAAAATTTGCGACAGTAAAAAATTATGTTTTGAATAATTTACTATAGAAAAGGCAATCCCTGGCGCAATTAAAATTTGCGACAGTAGAAAATTATTTTTTGAATAATTTACTATAGAAAAGGCAATCCCTGGCGTAGTTAAAATTTGCGACAGTAAAAAATTATTTTTTGAATAATTTACTATAGAAAAGGCAATCCCAGGCGTAATTAAAATTTGCGACAGTAGAAAATTATTTTTTGAATAATTTACTATAGAAAAGGCAATCCCTGGCGTAATTAAAATTTGCGACAGTATAAAATTATTTTTTGAATAATTTACTATAGAAAAGGCAATCCCTGGGATATTTAAAATTTGCGACAGTTGAAAATTATTTTTTGAATAACTTACTATAGAAAAGGCAATCCCTGGCGTAATTAAAATTTGCGACAGTAAAAAATTATTTTTTGAAAAGTTTACTATAGAAAAGGCAATCCCTGGCGCAATTAAAATTTGCGACAGTTGAAAATTATTTTTTGAATAATTTACTATAGAAAAGGCAATCCCTGTGATATTTAAAATTTGCGACAGTATAAAATTATTTTTTGAATAATTTACTGTAGAAAAGGCAATACCTGGCGTAATTAAAATTTGCGACATTTGAAAATTATTTTTTGAATAATTTACTATAGAAAAGGCAATCCCTGGGATATTTAAAATTTGCAACAGTAGAAAATTATTTTTTGAATAATTTACTATAGAAAAGGCAATCCCTGGCGTATTTAAAATTTGCGATAGTAAAAAATTATTTTTTGAATAATTTACTATAGAAAAGGCAATCCCTGGCGTAATTAAAATTTGCGATAGTAAAAAATTATTTTTTGAATAATTTACTATAGAAAAGGCAATCCCTGGGATATTTAAAATTTGCGACAGTAAAAAATTATTTTTTGAATAATTTACTATAGAAAAGGCAATCCCTGGCGTAATTAAAATTTGCGACAGTAGAAAATTATTTTTTGAATAATTTACTATAGAAAAGGCAATCCCTGGCGCAATTAAAATTTGCGACAGTATAAAATTATTTTTTTGAATAATTTACTATAGAAAAGGCAATCCCTGGGATATTTAAAATTTGCGACAGTTGAAAATTATTTTTTGAATAATTTACTAAAGAAAAAGGCAATCTCTGGCGTAATTAAAAATTTGCGACAGTAAAAAATTATTTTTTTGAATAATTTACTATAGAAAAGGCAATCCCTGGCGTAATTAAAATATGCGACAGTAAAAAATTATTTTTTGAATAATTTACTATAGAAAAGGCAATCCCTGGCGTAATTAAAATTTGCGACATTAAAAAATTATTTTTTGAATAATTGACTATAGAAAAGGCAATCCCTGGCGTAATTAAAATATGCGACAGTAGAAAATTATTTTTTGAAAAGTTTACTATAGAAAAAGGCAATCCCTGGCGTAATTAAAATTTGCGAGAAAAAAAAAAATTATTTTTTGAATAATTTTACTATAGAAAAGGCAATCCCTGGCGTAATTACAATTTGCGACAGTAGAAAATTAATTTGGTGAAAAATTTACCTGGCGAAATTGAAATTTGCGAGTGTAAAAAATTATTTTTTTGAATAATTTACTATAGAAAAGGCAATCCCTGGCGTAATTAAAATTTGCGACAGTAGAAAATTATTTTTTGAATAATTTACTATAGAAAAGGCAATCCTTGGGATATTTAAAATTTGCGACAGTAAAAAATTATTTTTTGAATAATTTACTATAGAAAAGGCAATCCCTGGCGCACTTAAAATTTGCGACAGTAGAAAATTATTTTTTGAATAATTTACTATAGAAAAGGCAATCCCTGGGATATTTAAAATTTGCGAGAGTAAAAAATTATTTTTTGAATAATTTACTATAGAAAAGACAATCCCTGGGATATTTAAAATTTGCGACAGTAAAAATTATTTTTTGAATAATTTACTATGGAAAAGGCAATCCCTGGCGCACTTAAAATTTGCGACAGTAGAAAATTAGTTTTTGAATAATTTACTATAGAAAAGGCAATCCCTGGCGCAATTAAAATTTGCGACAGTTGAAAATTATTTTTTGAATAATTTACTATAGAAAAAGGCAATCCCTGGGGTAATTAAAAATTTGCGACAGTAGAAAATTAATTTGTGAAAAATTTACCTGGCGAAATTGAAATCTGCGAGAGTAAAAAATTATTTTTTGAATAATTTACTATAGAAAAGGCAATCCCTGGATATTTAAAATTTGCGACAGTAAAAAATTATTTTTTGAATAATTTACTATAGAAAAGGCAATCCCTGGGATATTTAAAATTTGCGACAGTAAAAAATTATTTTTTGAATAATTTTACTATAGAAAAGGCAATCCCTGGCGCACTTAAAATTTGCGACAGTAGAAAATTATTTTTTGAATAATTTACTATAGAAAAGGCAATCCCTGGCGTAATTAAAATTTGCGAGAGTAAGAAAATTATTTTTTGAATAATTTACTCTAGAAAAAGGCAATCCCTGGGATATTTAAAATTTGCGACAGTAAAAAATTATTTTTTGAATAATTTACTATAGAAAAGGCAATCCTGGGATATTTAAAATTTGCGACAGTAGAAAATTATTTTTTGAATAATTTACTATAGAAAAGGCAATCCCTGGCGCAATTAAAATTTGCGACAGTAAAAAATTATTTTTTGAATAATTTACTATAGAAAAGGCAATCCCTGGTGTAATTAAAATTTGCGACAGTAGAAAATTATTTTTTGAATAATTTACTATAGAAAAAGGCAATCCCTGGCGTAACTAAAATTTGCGACAGTATAAAATTATTTTTTGAATAATTTACTATAGAAAAAGGCAATCCCTGGCGCAATTAAAAATTTGCGACAGTAGAAAATTATTTTTTGAATAATTTACTATAGAAAAGGCAATCCCTGGCGTAATTAAAATTTGCGACAGTTGAAAATTATTTTTTGAATAATTTACTATAGAAAAGGCAATCCCTGGGATATTTAAAATTTGCGACAGTTGAGAATTATTTTTTGAATAATTTACTATAGAAAAGGCAATCCCTGGAGCAATTAAAATTTGCGACAGTATAAAAATTATTTTTTGAATAATTTACTATAGAAAAGGCAATCCCTGGCGAAATTAAAATTTGCGACAGTAGAAAAATATTTTTTGAAAAGTTTACTATAGAAAAGGCAATCCCTGGCGCAATTAAAATTTGCGACAGTAAAAAAATTATTTTTTGCAAAATTTACTATAGAAAAGGCAATCCCTGGCGTAATTAAAATTTGCGACAGTTGAAAATTATTTTTTGAATAATTTACTATAGAAAAGGCAATCCCTGCCGCAATTAAAATTTGCGACAGTATAAAATTATTTTTTGAATAATTTACTATAGAAAAGGCAATCCCTGGTATATTTAAAATTTGCGACAGTAGAAAATTATTTTTTGAATAATTTACTATAGAAAAGGCAATCCCTGGCGTAATTAAAATTTGCGACAGTAAAAAATTATTTTTTGAATAATTTACTATAGAAAAGGCAATCCCTGGCGTATTTAAAATTTGCGACAGTTGAAAATTATTTTTTGAATAATTTACTATAGAAAAGGCAATCCCTGGCGCAATTAAAATTTGCGACAGTATAAAATTATTTTTTGAATAATTTACTATAGAAAAGGCAATCCCTGGCGTAATTAAAATTTGCGACAGTAAAAAATTTTTTTTGAATAATTTACTATAGAAAAGGCAATCCCTGGCGTAATTAAAATTTGCGACAGTATAAAATTATTTTTTTGAATAATTTACTATAGAAAAGGCAATCCCTGGCGTAATTAAAATTTGCGACAGTAGAAAATTATTTTTTGAAAAGTTTACTATAGGAAAAGCAATCCCTGGCGCAATTAAAATTTGCGACAGTAAAAAATTATTTTTTGAATAATTTACTATAGAAAAGGCAATCCCTGGCGTATTTAAAATTTGCGACAGTAAAAAATTAATTTGTGAAAAATTTACCTGGCGAAATTGAAATTTGCGAGAGTAAAAAATTATTTTTTGAATAATTTACTATAGAAAAGGCAATCCCTGGGATATTTAAAATTTGCGACAGTTGAAAATTATTTTTTGAATAATTTACTATAGAAAAGGCAATCCCTGGCATAATTAAAATTTGCGACAGTTGAAGATTATTTTTTGAATAATTTACTATAGAAAAGGCAATCCCTGGCGTAATTAAAATTTGCGACAGTAGAAAATTATTTTTTGAATAATTTACTATAGAAAAGGCAATCCCTGGCGCAATTAAAATTTGCGACAGTAGAAAATTATTTTTTGAATAATTTACTATAGAAAAGGCAATCCCTGGCGTAATTAAAATTTGCGACAGTATAAAATTATTTTTTGAAAAGTTTACTATAGAAAAGGCAATCCCTGGCGCAATTAAAATTTGCGACAGTTGAAAATTATTTTTTGAATAATTTACTATAGAAAAGGCAATCCCTGTGATATTTAAAATTTGCGACAGTATAAAATTATTTTTTGAATAATTTACTGTAGAAAAGGCAATCCCTGGCGTAATTAAAATTTGCGACAGTTGAAAATTATTTTTTGAATAATTTGCTATAGAAAAGGCAATCCCTGGGATATTTAAAATTTGCAACAGTAGAAAATTATTTTTTGAATAATCTACTATAGAAAAGGCAATCCCTGGCGTATTTAAAATTTGCGATAGTAAAAAATTATTTTTTGAATAATTTACTATAGAAAAGGCAATCCCTGGCGTAATTAAAATTTGCGATAGTAAAAAATTATTTTTTGAATAATTTACTATAGAAAAGGCAATCCCTGGGATATTTAAAATTTGCGACAGTAAAAAAATTATTTTTTGAATAATTTACTATAGAAAAGGCAATCCCTGGCGTAATTAAAATTTGCGACAGTAGAAAATTATTTTTTGAATAATTTACTATAGAAAAGGCAATCCCTGGCGTAATTAAAATTTGCGACAGTATAAAATTATTTTTTGAATAATTTACTATAGAAAAGGCAATCCCTGGGATATTTAAAATTTGCGACAGTAAAAAATTATTTTTTGAATAATTAACTATAGAAAAGGCAATCCCTGGCGTAATTAAAATATGCGACAGTAAAAAATTATTTTTTGAATAATTTACTATAGAAAAGGCAATCCCTGGCGTAATTAAAATTTGCGACAGTAAAAAATTATTTTTTGAATAATTTACTATAGAAAAGGCAATCCCTGGCGTAATTAAAATTTGCGACAGTAGAAAATTATTTTTTGAAAAGATTACTATAGAAAAGGCAATCCCTGGCGTAATTAAAATTTGCGAGAGAAAAAAATTATTTTTTGAATAATTTACTATAGAAAAGGCAATCCCTGGTGTAATTACAATTTGCGACAGTAGAAAATTAATTTGTGAAAAATTTACCTGGCGAAATTGAAATTTGCGAGTGTAAAAAATTATTTTTTGAATAATTTACTATAGAAAAGGCAATCCCTGGCGTAATTAAAATTTGCGACAGTAGAAAATTATTTTTTGAATAATTTACTATAGAAAAGGCAATCCCTGGCGCAATTAAAATTTGCAACAGTAGAAAATTAATTTTTGAATAATTTACTATAGAAAAGGCAATCCCAGGCGTAATTAAAATTTGCGAGAATAAAAAATTATTTTTTGAATAATTTAGTATAGAAAAGGCAATCCTTGGGATATTTAAAATTTGCGAGAGTAAAAAAATTATTTTTTGAATAATTTACTATAGAAAAGGCAATCCCTGGCGCACTTAAAATTTGCGACAGTAGAAAATTAGTTTTTGAATAATTTACTATAGAAAAGGCAATCCCTGGCGCAATTAAAATTTGCGACAGTTGAAAATTATTTTTTGAATAATTTACTATAGAAAAGGCAATCCCTGGGGTAATTAAAATTTGCGACAGTAGAAAATTAATTTGTGAAAAATTTACCTGGCGAAATTGAAATCTACGAGAGTAAAAAATTATTGTTTGAATAACTTACTATAGAAAAGGCAATCCCTGGGATATTTAAAATTTGCGACAGTAAAAAATTATTTTTTGAATAATTTACTATAGAAAAGGCAATCCCTGGGATACTTAAAATTTGCGACAGTAAAAAATTATTTTTTGAATAATTTACTATAGAAAAGGCAATCCCTGGCGCACTTAAAATTTGCGACAGTAGAAAATTATTTTTTGAATAATTTACTATAGAAAAGGCAATCCCTGGCGTAATTAAAATTTGCGAGAGTAAGAAATTATTTTTTGAATAATTTACTCTAGAAAAGGCAATCCCTGGGATATTTAAAATTTGCGACAGTAAAAAATTATTTTTTGAATAATTTACTATAGAAAAGGCAATCCCTGGGATATTTAAAATTTGCGACAGTAGAAAATTATATTTTGAATAATTTACTATAGAAAAGGCAATCCCTGGCGCAATTAAAATTTGCGACAGTAAAAAATTATTTTTTGAATAATTTACTATAGAAAAGGAAATCCCTGGCGTAATTAAAATTTGCGACAGTAGAAAATTATTTTTTGAATAATTTACTATAGAAAAGGCAATCCCTGGCGTAACTAAAATTTGCGAGAGTATAAAATTATTTTTTGAATAATTTACTATAGAAAAGGCAATCCCTGGCCCAATTAAAATTTGCGACAGTAGAAAATTATTTTTTGAATAATTTACTATAGAAAAGGCAATCCCTGGCGTAATTAAAATTTGCGACAGTTGAAAATTATTTTTTGAATAATTTACTATAGAAAAGGCAATCCCTGGGATATTTAAAATTTGCGACAGTTGAGAATTATTTTTTGAATAATTTACTATAGAAAAGGCAATCCCTGGAGCAATTAAAATTTGCGACAGTATAAAATTATTTTTTGAATAATTTACTATAGAAAAGGCAATCCCTGGCGTAATTAAAATTTGCGACAGTAGAAAATTATTTTTTGAAAAGTTTACTAAAGAAAAGGTAATCCCTGGCGCAATTAAGATTTGCGACAGTAAAAAATTATTTTTTGCAAAATTTACTATAGAAATGGCAATCCCTGGCGTAATTAAAATTTGCGACAGTTGAAAATTATTTTTTGAATAATTTACTATAGAAAAGGCAATCCCTGGCGCAATTAAAATTTGCGACAGTATAAAATTATTTTTTGAATAATTTACTATAGAAAAGGCAATCCCTGGGATATTTAAAATTTGCGACAGTAGAAAATTATTTTTTGAATAATTTACTATAGAAAAGGCAATCCCTGGCGTAATTAAAATTTGCGACAGTAAAAAATTATTTTTTGAATAATTTACTATAGAAAAGGCAATCCCTGGCGTATTTAAAATTTGCGACAGTTGAAAATTATTTTTTGAATAATTTACTATAGAAAAGGCAATCCCTGGCGCAATTAAAATTCGCGACAGTATAAAATTATTTTTTGAATAATTTACTATAGAAAAGGCAATCCCTGGCGTAATTAAAATTTGCGACAGTAAAAAATTATTTTTTGAATAATTTACTATAGAAAAGGCAATCCCTGGCGTAATTAAAATTAGCGACAGTACAAAATTATTTTTTGAATAATTTACTATAGAAAAGGCAATCCCTGGCGTAATTAAAATTTGCGACAGTAGAAAATTATTTTTTGAAAAGTTTACTATAGAAAAAGCAATCCCTGGCGCAATTGAAATTTGCGACAGTAAAAAATTATTTTTTGAATAATTTACTATAGAAAAGGCAATCCCTGGCGTATTTAAAATTTGCGACAGTAAAAAATTAATTTGTGAAAAATTTACCTGGCGAAATTGAAATTTGCGAGAGTAAAAAATTATTTTTTGAATAATTTACTATAGAAAAGGCAATCCCTGGGATATTTAAAATTTGCGACAGTTGAAAATTATTTTTTGAATAATTTACTATAGAAAAGGCAATCCCTGGCATAATTAAAATTTGCGACAGTTGAAGATTATTTTTTGAATAATTTACTATAGAAAAGGCAATCCCTGGCGTAATTAAAATTTGCGACAGTAGAAAATTATTTTTTGAATAATTTACTATAGAAAAGGCAATCCCTGGCGCAACTGAAATTTGCGACAGTAGAAAATTATTTTTTGAATAATTTACTATAGAAAAGGCAATCCCTGGCGTAATTAAAATTTGCGACAGTATAAAATTATTTTTTGAATAATTTACTATAGAAAAGGCAATCCCTGGCGCACTTAAAATTTGCGACAGTATAAAATTATATTTTGAATAATTTACTATAGAAAAGGCAATCCCTTGCGTAATTAATATTTGCGACAGTTGAAAATTATTTTTTGAATAATTTACTATAGAAAAGGCAATCCCTGGCGTAATTAAAATTTGCGACAGTAGAAAATTATTTTTTGAATAATTTACTATAGAAAAGGCAATACCTGGCGCAATTACAATTTGCGACAGTATAAAATTATTTTTTGAATAATTTACTATAGAAAAGGCAATCCCTGGCGTAATTAAAATTTGCGACAGTAGAAAATTAATTTGTGAAAAATTTACTGGCGAAATTGAAATTTGCGAGAGTAAAAAATTATTTTTTGAATAATTTACTATAGAAAAGGCAATCCCTGGCGCAATTAAAATTTGCGACAGTAGAAAATTATTTTTTGAATAATTTACTATAGAAAAGGCAATCCTTGGCGTAATTAAAATTTGCGACAGTATAAAATTATTTTTTGAATAATTTACTATAGAAAAGGCAATCCCTGGCGCAATTAAAATTTGCGACAGTAGAAAATTATTTTTTGAATAATTTACTATAGAAAAGGCAATCCCTGGCGTATTTAAAATTTGCGACAGTATAAAATTAATTTTTGAAAAATTTACTATATAAAAGGCAATCCCTGGCGTAATTAAAATTTGCGACAGTAGAAAATTATTTTTTGAATAATTTACTATAGAAAAGGCAATCCCTGGCGTATTTAAAATTTTCGACAGTAAAAAATTATTTTTTGAATAATTTACTATAGAAAAGGCAATCCCTGGCGTAATTAAAATTTGCGACAGTAGAAAATTATTTTTTGAATAATTTACTATAGAAAAGGCAATCCCTGGCGTAATTAAAATTTGCGACAGTAAAAAATTATTTTTTGAATAATTTACTATAGAAAAGGCAATCCCTGGCGCAATTAAAATTTGCGACAGTAAAAAATTATTTTTTGCAAAATTTACTATAGAAAAGGCAATCCCTGGCGCAATTAAAATTTGCGACAGTAAAAAATTATTTTTTGAATAATTTACTATAGAAAAGGCAATCCCTGGCGCACTTAAAATTTGCGACAGTAGAAAATTATTTTTTGCAAAATTTACTATAGAAAAGGCAATCCCTGGCGTATTTAAAATTTGCGAGAGTAAAAAATTATTTTTTGAATAATTTACTATAGAAAAGGCAATCCCTGGCGCACTTAAAATTTGCGACAGTAGAAAATTATTTTTTGCAAAATTTACTATATAAAAGCAATCCCTGGCGTAATTAAAATTTGCGACAGTAGAAAATTATTTTTTGAATAATTTACTACAGAAAAGGCAATCCCTGGCGTAATTAAAATTTGCGACAGTAGAAAATTATTTTTTGAATAATTTACTATAGAAAAGGCAATCCCTGGCGTATTTAAAATTTGCGACAGTATAAAATTAATTTTTGAAAAATTTACTATATAAAAGGCAATCCCTGGCGTAATTAAAATTTACGACAGTAGAAAATTATTTTTTGAATAATTTACTATAGAAAGGGCAATCCCTGGCGTATTTAAAATTTTCGACAGTAAAAAATTATTTTTTGAATAATTTACTATAGAAAAGGCAATCCCTGGCGTAATTAAAATTTGCGACAGTAGAAAATTATTTTTTGAATAATTTACTATAGAAAAGGCAATCCCTGGCGTAATTAAAATTTGCGACAGTAAAAAATTATTTTTTGAATAATTTACTATAGAAAAGGCAATCCCTGGCGCAATTAAAATTTGCGACAGTAAAAAATTATTTTTTGCAAAATTTACTATAGAAAAGGCAATCCCTGGCGCAATTAAAATTTGCGACAGTAAAAAATTATTTTTTGAATAATTTACTATAGAAAAGGCAATCCCTGGCGTAATTAAAATTTGCGAAAGTAGAAAATTATTTTTTAAATAATTTACTATAGAAAAGGCAATCCCTGGCGCACTTAAAATTTGCGACAATAGAAAATTATTTTTTGCAAAATTTACTATAGAAAAGGCAATCCCTGGCGTATTTAAAATTTGCGACAGTAAAAAATTATTTTTTGAATAATTTACTATAGAAAAGGCAATCCCTGGCGCACTTAAAATTTGCGACAGTAGAAAATTATTTTTTGCAAAATTTACTATATAAAAACAATCCCTGGCCTAATTAAAATTTGCGACAGTAGAAAATTATTTTTTGAATAATTTACTATAGAAAAGGCAATCCCTGGCGTAATTAAAATTTGCGACAGTAGAAAATTATTTTTTGAATAATTTACTATAGAAAAGGCAATCCCTGGCGTATTTAAAATTTGCGACAGTATAAAATTAATTTTTGAAAATTTTACTACATAAAAGGCAATCCCTGGCGTAATTAAAATTTGCGACAGTAGAAAATTATTTTTCGAATAATTTACTATAGAAAAGGCAATCCCTGGCGTATTTAAAATTTGCGACAGTAAAAAATTATTTTTTGAATAATTTACTATAGAAAAGGCAATCCCTGGCGTAATTAAAATTTGCGACAGTAGAAAATTATTTTTTGAATAATTTACTATAGAAAAGGCAATCCCTGGCGTAATTAAAATTTGCGATAGTAAAAAATTATTTTTTGAATAATTTACTATAGAAAAGGCAATCCCTGGCGTAATTAAAATTTGCGACAGTAGAAAATTATTTTTTGAATAATTTACTATAGAAAAGGCAATCCCTGGCGCAATTAAAATTTGCGACAGTAAAAAATTATTTTTTGAATAATTTACTATAGAAAAGGCAATCCCTGGCGCAATTAAAATTTGCGAAAGTATAAAATTATTCTTTGAATAATTTACTATAGAAAAGGCAATCCCTGGCGTAATTAAAATTTGCGACAGTAGAAAATTAATTTTTGAAAAATTTACTATATAAAAGGCAATCCCTGGCGTAATTAAAATTTGCGACAGTAGAAAATTATTTTTTGAATAATTTACTATAGAAAATGCAATCCCTGGCGCAATTAAAATTTGCGACAGTAGAAAATTATTTTTTGCATAATTTACTATAGAAAAGGCAATCCCTGCCGTAATTAAAATTTGCGACAGTATAAAATTATTTTTTGAATAATTTACTATAGAAAAGGCAATTCCTGGCGCACTTAAAATTTGCGACAGTATAAAATTATATTTTGAATAATTTACTATAGAAAAGGCAATCCCTGGCGTAATTAATATTTGCGACAGTTGAAAATTATTATTTGAATAATTTACTATATAAAAGGCAATCCCTGGCGTAATTAAAATTTGCGACAGTAGAAAATTATTTTTTGAATAATTTACTATAGAAAAGGCAATCCTTGGCGTAATTAAAATTTGCGACAGTATAAAATTATTTTTTGAATAATTTACTATAGAAAAGGCAATCCCTGGCGCAATTAAAATTTGCGACAGTAGAAAATTATTTTTTGAATAATTTACTATAGAAAAGGCAATCCCTGGCGTATTTAAAATTTGCGACAGTACAAAATTAATTTTTGAAAAATTTACTATATAAAAGGCAATCCCTGGCGTAATTAAAATTTGCGACAGTAAAAAATTATTTTTTGCAAAATTTACTATAGAAAAGGCAATCCCTGGCGCAATTAAAATTTGCGACAGTAAAAAATTATTTCTTGAATAATTTACTATAGAAAAGGCAATCCCTGGCGTAATTAAAATTTGCGACAGTAGAAAATTATTTTTTGAATAATTTACTATAGAAAAGGCAATCCCTGGCGCACTTAAAATTTGCGAGAGTAGAAAATTATTTTTTGCAAAATTTACTATAGAAAAGGCAATCCTTGGCGTATTTAAAATTTGCGACAGTAAAAAATTATTTTTTGAATAATTTACTATAGAAAAGGCAATCCCTGACGCACTTAAAATTTGCGACAGTAGAAAACTATTTTTTGCAAAATTTACTATATAAAAGCAATCCCTGGCGTAATTAAAATTTGCGACAGTAGAAAATTATTTTTTGAATAATCTACTATAGAAAAGGCAATCCCTGGCGTAATTAAAATTTGCGACAGTAGAAAATTATTTTTTGAATAATTTACTATAGAAAAGGCAATCCCTGGCGTATTTAAAATTTTCGACAGTATAAAATTAATTTTTGAAAAATTTACTATATAAAGGGCAATCCCTGGCGTAATTAAAATTTGCGACAGTAGAAAATTATTTTTTGAATAATTTACTATAGAAAAGGCAATCCCTGGCGTAATTAAAATTTGCGACAGTAAAAAATTATTTTTCGAATAATTTACTATAGAAAAGGCATTCCCTGGCGCAATTAAAATTTGCGACAGTAAAAAATTATTTTTTGCAAAATTTACTATAGAAAAGGCAATCCCTGGCGCAATTAAAATTTGCGACAGTAAAAAATTATGTTTTGAATAATTTACTATAGAAAAGGCAATCCCTGGCGTAATTAAAATTTGCGAAAGTAGAAAATTATTTTTTAAATAATTTACTATAGAAAAGGCAATCCCTGGCGCACTTAAAATTTGCGACAGTAGAAAATTATTTTTTGCAAAATTTACTATATAAAAGCAATCCCTGGCGTAATTAAAATTTGCGACAGTAGAAAATTATTTTTTGAATAATTTACTATAGAAAAGGCAATCCCTGGCGTAATTAAAATTTGCGACAGTAGAAAATTATTTTTTGAATAATTTACTATAGAAAAGGCAATCCCTGGCGTATTTAAAATTTGCGACAGTATAAAATTAATTTTTGAAAAATTTACTATATAAAAGGCAATCCCTGGCGTAATTAAAATTTGCGACAGTAGAAAATTATTTTTCGAATAATTTACTATAGAAAAGGCAATCCCTGGCGTATTTAAAATTTGCGACAGTAAAAAATTATTTTTTGAATAATTTACTATAGAAAAGCCAATCCCTGGCGTAATTAAAATTTGCGACAGTAGAAAATTATTTTTTGAATAATTTACTATAGAAAAGGCAATCCCTGGCGTAATTAAAATTTGCGACAGTAAAAAATTATTTTTTGAATAATTTACTATAGAAAAGGCAATCCCTGGCGTAATTAAAATTTGCGACAGTAGAAAATTATTTTTTGAATAATTTACTATAGAAAAGGCAATCCCTGGCGCAATTAAAATTTGCGACAGTAAAAAATTATTTTTTGAATAATTTACTATAGAAAAGGCAATCCCTGGCGCAATTAAAATTTGCGAAAGTATAAAATTATTTTTTGAATAATTTACTATAGAAAAGGCAATCCCTGGCGTAATTAAAATTTGCGACAGTAGAAAATTATTTTTTGAATAATTTACTATAGAAAAGGCAATCCCTGGCGTAATTAAAATTTGCGACAGTAAAAAATTATTTTTTGAATGATTTACTATAGAAAAAGGCAATCCCTGGCGCAATTAAAATTTGCGACAGTAAAAAATTATTTTTTGAATAATTTACTATAGAAGAGGCAATCCCTGGCGTAATTAAAATTTGCGACAGTAGAAAATTAATTTGTAAAAAATTTACCTGGCGAAATTGAAATTTGCGAGAGTAAAAAATTATTTTTTGAATAATTTACTATAGAAAAGGCAATCCCTGGCGCAATTAAAATTTGCGACAGTAGAAAATTATTTTTTGAATAATTTACTATAGAAAAGGAAATCCCTGGCGTAATTAAAATTTGCGACAGTATAAAATTATTTTTTGAATAATTTACTATAGAAAAGGCAATCCCTGGCGCAATTAAAATTTGCGACAGTAGAAAATTATTTTTTGAATAATTTACTATAGAAAAGGCAATCCCTGGCGCAATTAAAATTTGCCACAATATAAAATTATTTTTTGAATAATTTACTATAGAAAAGGCTATCCCTGGCGCAGTTAAAATTTTGCGACAGTATAAAATTATTTTTTGAATAATTTGCTATAGAAAAGGCAATCCCTGGCGTAATTAAAATTTGCGACAGTAGAAAATTAATTTGTGAAAAATTTACCTGGCGAAATGGAAATTTGCGAGAGTAAAAAATTATTTTTTGAATAATTTACTATAGAAAAGGCAATCCTGGCGCAATTAAAATTTGCGATAGTAGAAAATTATTTTTTGAATAATTTACTATAGAAAAGGCAATCCCTGGCGCAATTACAATTTGCGACAGTATAAAATTATTTTTTGAATAATTTACTATAGAAAAGGCAATCCCTGGCGTATTTAAAATTTGCGACAGTAGCAAATTAATTTGTGAAAAATTTACCTGGCGAAATTGAAATTTGCGAGAGTAAAAAATTATTTTTTGAATAATTTACTATAGAAAAGGCAATCTCTGGCGCAATTAAAATTTGCGACAGTAGAAAATTATTTTTTGAATAATTTACTATAGAAAAGGCAATCCCTGGCGTAATTAAAATTTGCGACAGTATAAAATTATTTTTTGAATAATTTACTATAGAAAAGGCAATCCCTGGCGCAATTAAAATTTGCGACAGTAGAAAATTATTTTTTGAATAATTTACTATAGAAAAGGCAATCCCTGGCGTATTTAAAATTTGCGACAGTATAAAATTAATTTTTGAAAAATTTACTACATAAAAGGCAATCCATGGCCTAATTAAAATTTGCGACAGTAGAAAATTATTTTTTGAATAATTTACTATAGAAAAGGCAATCCCTGGCGTATTTAAAATTTTCGACAGTAAAAAATTATTTTTTGAATAATTTACTATAGAAAAGGCAATCCCTGGCGTAATTAAAATTTGCGACAGTAGTAAATTATTTTTTGAATAATTTACTATAGAAAAGGCAATCCCTGGCGTAATTAAAATTTGCGACAGTAAAAAATTATTTTTTGAATAATTTACTATAGAAAAGGCAATCCCTGGCGTAATTAAAATTTGCGACAGTATAAAATTATTTTTTGAATAATTTACTATAGAAAAGGCAATCCCTGGCGCAATTAAAATTTGCGACAGTATAAAATTATTTTTTGAATAATTTACTATAGAAAAGGCAATCCCTGGCGCAATTAAAATTTGCCACAGTATAAAATTATTTTTTAAATAATTTACTATAGAAAAGGCAATCCCTGGCGCAGTTAAAATTTTGCGACAGTATAAAATTATTTTTTGAATAATTTACTATAGAAAAGGCAATCCCTGGCGCAATTAAAATTTGCGACAGTAAAAAATTATTTTTTGAATAATTTACTATAGAAAAGGCAATCCCTGGCGTAATTAAAATTTGCGACAGTAGAAAATTATTTTTTGAATAATTTACTATAGAAAAGGCAATCCCTGGCGTAATTAAAATTTGCGACAGTAAAAAATTAATATTTTGAAAAATTTACTGTAGAAAAGGCAATCCCTGGCGTAATTAAAATTTGCGACAGTATAAAATTATTTTTTGAATAATTTACTATAGAAAAGGCAATCCCTGGCGCAATTAAAATTTGCGACAGTAAAAAATTATTTTTTGAATAATTTACTATAGAAAAGGCAATCCCTGGCGTAATTAAAATTTGCGACAGTAGAAAATTATTTTTTGAATAATTTACTATAGAAAAGGCAATCCCTGGCGTATTTAAAATTTGCGACAGTAAAAAATTAATATATTGAAAAATTTACTGTAGAAAAGGCAATCCCTGGCGTAATTAAAATTTGCGACAGTATAAAATTATTTTTTGAATAATTTACTATAGAAAAGGCAATCCCTGGCGTATTTAAAATTTGCGGCAGTAAAAAATTATTTTTTGAATAATTTACTATAGAAAAGGCAATCCCTGGCGTAATTAAAATTTGCGACAGTAGAAAATTATTTTTTGAATAATTTACTATAGAAAAGGCAATCCCTGGCGTAATTAAAATTTGCGACAGTAAAAAATTATTTTTTGAATAATTTACTATAGAAAAGGCAATCCCTGGCGCAATTAAAATTTGCGACAGTAAAAAATTATTTTTTGCAAAATTTACTATAGAAAAGGCAATCCCTGGCGCAATTAAAATTTGCGACAGTAAAAAATTATTTTTTGAATAATTTACTATAGAAAAGGCAATCCCTGGCGTAATTAAAATTTGCGACAGTAGAAAATTATTTTTTGAATAATTTACTATAAAAAAGGCAATCCCTGGTGCACTTAAAATTTGCGACAGTAGAAAATTATTTTTTGCAAAATTTACTATAGAAAAGGCAATCCCTGGCGTATTTAAAATTTGCGACAGAAAAAAATTATTTTTTGAATAATTTACTATAGAAAAGGCAATCCCTGGCGCACTTAAAATATGTGACAGTAGAAAATTATTTTTTGCAAAATTTACTATATAAAAGGCAATCCCTGGCGTAATTAAAATTTGCGACAGTAGAAAATTATTTTTTGAATAATTTACTATAGAAAAGGCAATCCCTGGCGTAATTAAAATTTGCGAAAGTAGAAAATTATTTTTTGAATAATTTACTATAGAAAAGGCAATCCCTGGCGTAATTAAAATTTGCGACAGTAGAAAATTATTTTTTGAATAATTTACTATAGAAAACGCAATCCCTGGCGCAATTAAAATTTGCGACAGTAAAAAATTATTTTTTGAATAATTTACTATAGAAAAGGCAATCCGTGGCGCAATTAAAATTTGCGACAGTATAAAATTATTTTTTGAATAATTTACTATAGAAAAGGCAATCCCTGGCGTAATTAAAATTTGCGACAGTAGAAAATTATTTTTTGAATAATTTACTATAGAAAAGGCAATCCCTGGCGTAATTAAAATTTGCGACAGTAAAAAATTATTTTTTGAATAATTAACTATAGAAAAGGCAATCCCTGGCGCAATTAAAATTTGCGACAGTAAAAAATTATTTTTTGAATAATTTACTATAGAAGAGGCAATCCCTGGCGTAATTAAAATTTGCGACAGTAGAAAATTAATTTGTGAAAAATTTACCTGGCGAAATTGAAATTTGCGAGAGTAAAAAATAATTTTTTGAATAATTTACTATAGAAAAGGCAATCCCTGGCGCAATTAAAATTTGCGGCAGTAGAAAATTATATTTTGAATAATTTACTATAGAAAAGGCAATCCCTGGCGTAATTAAAATTTGCGACAGTATAAAATTATTTTTTGAATAATTTACTATAGAAAAGGCAATCCCTGGCGCAATTAAAATTTGCGACAGTAGAAAATTATTTTTTGAATAATTTACTATAGAAAAGGCAATCCCTGGCGTAATTAAAATTTGCGACAGTATAAAATTATTTTTTGAATAATTTACTATAGAAAAGGCAATCCCTGGCGCAATTAAAATTTGCGACAGTATAAAATTATTTTTTGAATAATTTACAATAGAAAAGGCAATCCCTGGCGCAATTAAAATTTGCGAGAGTATAAAATTATATTTTGAATAATTTACTATAGAAAAGGCAATCCCTGGCGCACTTAAAATTTGCGACAGTATAAAATTATTTTTTGAATAATATACTATAGAAAAGGCAATCCCTGGCGCAATTAAAATTTGCGACAGTAAAAAATTATTTTTTGAATAATTTACTATAAAAAAGGCAATCCCTGGCGTAATTAAAATTTGCGACAGTAGAAAATTATTTTTTGAATAATTTACTATAGAAAAGGCAATCCCTGGCGTATTTAAAATTTGCGACATTAAAAAATTATTTTTTGAATAATTTACTATAGAAAAGGCAATCCCTGGCGTAATTAAAATTTGCGACAGTAGAAAATTATTTTTTGAATAATTTACTATAGAAAAGGCAATCCCTGGCGTAATTAAAATTTGCGACAGTAAAAAATTATTTTTTGAATAATTTACTATAGAAAAGGCAATCCCTGGCGCAATTAAAATTTGCGACAGTAAAAAATTATTTTTTGCAAAATTTACTATAGAAAAGGCAATCCCTGGCGCAATTAAAATTTACGACAGTAAAAAATTATTTTTTGAATAATTTACTATAGAAAAGGCAATCCCTGGCGTAGTTAAAATTTTCGACAGTAGAAAATTATTTTTTGAATAATTTACTATAAAAAAGGCAATCCCTGGCGCACTTAAAATTTGCGACAGTAGAAAATTATTTTTGCAAAATTTACAATAGAAAAGGCAATCCCTGGCGTATTTAAAATTTGCGACAGTAAAAAATTATTTTTTGAATAATTTACTATAGAAAAGGCAATCCCTGGCGCACTTAAAATATGCGACAGTAGAAAATTATTTTTTGCAAAATTTACTATATAAGAGGCAATCCCTGGCGTAATTAAAATTTGCGACAGTAGAAAATTATTTTTTGAATAATTTACTATAGAAAAGGCAATCTCTGGCATAATGAAAATTTGCGACAGTAGAAAATTATTTTTTGAATAATTTACTATAGAAAAGGCAATCCCTGGCGTAATTAAAATTTGCGACAGTAGAAAATTATTTTTTGAATAATTTACTATAGAAAACGCAATCCCTGGCGCAATTAAAATTTGCGACAGTAAAAAATTATTTTTTGAATAATTTACTATAGAAAAGGCAATCCCTGGCGCCATTAAAATTTGCGACAGTATAAAATTATTTTTTGAATAATTTACTATAGAAAAGTCAATCCCTGGCGTAATTAAAATTTGCGACAGTAGAAAATTATTTTTTGAATAATTTACTATAGAAAAGGCAATCCCTGGCGTAATTAAAATTTGCGACAGTAAAAAATTATTTTTTGAATAATTTACTATAGAAAGGGCAATCCCTGGCGCAATTAAAATTTGCGACAGTAAAAAATTATTTTTTGAATAATTTACTATAGAAGAGGCAATCCCTGGCGTAATTAAAATTTGCGACAGTAGAAAATTAATTTGTGAAAAATTTACCTGGCGAAATTGAAATTTGCGAGTGTAAAAAATTATTTTTTGAATAATTTACTATAGAAAAGGCAATCCCTGGCGCAATTAAAATTTGCGACAGTAGAAAATTATATTTTGAATAATTTACTATAGAAAAGGCAATCCCTGGCGTAATTAAAATTTGCGACAGTATAAAATTATTTTTTGAATAATTTACTATAGAAAAGGCAATCCCTGGCGCAATTAAAATTTGCGACAGTAGAAAATTATTTTTTGAATAATTTACTATAGAAAAGGCAATCCCTGGCGTAATTAAAATTTGCGACAGTATAAAACTATTTTTTGAATAATTTACTATAGAAAAGGCAATCCCTGGCGCAATTAAAATTTGCGACAGTAGAAAATAATTTTTTGAATAATTTACTATAGAAAAGGCAATCCCTGGCGTAATTAAAATTTGCGACAGTATAAAATTATTTTTTGAATAATTTACTATAGAAAAGGCAATCCCTGGCGCAATTAAAATTTGCGACAGTATGAAATTATTTTTTGAATAATTTGCTATAGAAAAGGCAATCCCTGGCGCAATTAAAATTTGCCACAGTATAAAATTATTTTTTAAATAATTTACTATAGAAAAGGCAATCCCTGGCGCAGTTAAAATTTTGCGACAGTATAAAATTATTTTTTGAATAATTTACTATAGAAAAGGCAATCCCTGGCGCAATTAAAATTTGCGACAGTAAAAAATTATTTTTTGAATAATTTACTATAGAAAAGGCAATCCCTGGCGTAATTAAAATTTGCGACAGTAGAAAATTATTTTTTGAATAATTTACTATAGAAAAGGCAATCCCTGGCGTAATTAAAATTTGCGACAGTAAAAAATTAATATTTTGAAAAATTTACTGTAGAAAAGGCAATCCCTGGCGTAATTAAAATTTGCGACAGTATAAAATTATTTTTTGAATAATTTACTATAGAAAAGGCAATCCCTGGCGCAATTAAAATTTGCGACAGTAAAAAATTATTTTTTGAATAATTTACTATAGAAAAGGCAATCCCTGGCGTAATTAAAATTTGCGACAGTAGAAAATTATTTTTTGAATAATTTACTATAGAAAAGGCAATCCCTGGCGTATTTAAAATTTGCGACAGTAAAAAATTAATATATTGAAAAATTTACTGTAGAAAAGGCAATCCCTGGCGTAATTAAAATTTGCGACAGTATAAAATTATTTTTTGAATAATTTACTATAGAAAAGGCAATCCCTGGCGTATTTAAAATTTGCGGCAGTAAAAAATTATTTTTTGAATAATTTACTATAGAAAAGGCAATCCCTGGCGTAATTAAAATTTGCGACAGTAGAAAATTATTTTTTGAATAATTTACTATAGAAAAGGCAATCCCTGGCGTAATTAAAATTTGCGACAGTAAAAAATTATTTTTTGAATAATTTACTATAGAAAAGGCAATCCCTGGCGCAATTAAAATTTGCGACAGTAAAAAATTATTTTTTGCAAAATTTACTATAGAAAAGGCAATCCCTGGCGCAATTAAAATTTGCGACAGTAAAAAATTATTTTTTGAATAATTTACTATAGAAAAGGCAATCCCTGGCGTAATTAAAATTTGCGACAGTAGAAAATTATTTTTTGAATAATTTACTATAAAAAAGGCAATCCCTGGTGCACTTAAAATTTGCGACAGTAGAAAATTATTTTTTGCAAAATTTACTATAGAAAAGGCAATCCCTGGCGTATTTAAAATTTGCGACAGAAAAAAATTATTTTTTGAATAATTTACTATAGAAAAGGCAATTCCTGGCGCACTTAAAATATGTGACAGTAGAAAATTATTTTTTGCAAAATTTACTATATAAAAGGCAATCCCTGGCGTAATTAAAATTTGCGACAGTAGAAAATTATTTTTTGAATAATTTACTATAGAAAAGGCAATCCCTGGCGTAATTAAAATTTGCGAAAGTAGAAAATTATTTTTTGAATAATTTACTATAGAAAAGGCAATCCCTGGCGTAATTAAAATTTGAGACAGTAGAAAATTATTTTTTGAATAATTTACTATAGAAAACGCAATCCCTGGCGCAATTAAAATTTGCGACAGTAAAAAATTATTTTTTGAATAATTTACTATAGAAAAGGCAATCCGTGGCGCAATTAAAATTTGCGACAGTATAGAATTATTTTTTGAATAATTTACTATAGAAAAGGCAATCCCTGGCGTAATTAAAATTTGCGACAGTAGAAAATTATTTTTTGAATAATTTACTATAGAAAAGGCAATCCCTGGCGTAATTAAAATTTGCGACAGTAAAAAATTATTTTTTGAATAATTAACTATAGAAAAGGCAATCCCTGGCGCAATTAAAATTTGCGACAGTAAAAAATTATTTTTTGAATAATTTACTATAGAAAAGGCAATCCCTGGCGCAATTAAAATTTGCGACAGTAGAAAATTATTTTTTGAATAATTTACTATAGAAAAGGCAATCCCTGGCGTAATTAAAATTTGCGACAGTAGAAAATTATTTTTTGAATAATTTACTATAGAAAAGGCAATCCCTGGCGTAATTAAAATTTGCGACATTAAAAAATTATTTTTTGAATAATTAACTATAGAAAAGGCAATCCCTGGCGCAATTAAAATTTGCGACAGTAAAAAATTATTTTTTGAATAATTTACTATAGAAAAGGCAATCCCTGGCGTAATTAAAATTTGCGACAGTAGAAAATTAATTTGTGAAAAATTTACCTGGCGAAATTGAAATTTGCGAGAGTAAAAAATAATTTTTTGAATAATTTACTATAGAAAAGGCAATCCCTGGCGCAATTAAAATTTGCGGCAGTAGAAAATTATATTTTGAATAATTTACTATAGAAAAGGCAATCCCTGGCGTAATTAAAATTTGCGACAGTATAAAATTATTTTTTGAATAATTTACTATAGAAAAGGCAATCCCTGGCGCAATTAAAATTTGCGAAAGTAGAAAATTATTTTTTGAATAATTTACTATAGAAAAGGCAATCCCTGGCGTAATTAAAATTTGCGACAGTATAAAATTATTTTTTGAATAATTTACTATAGAAAAGGCAATCCCTGGCGCAATTAAAATTTGCGACAGTATAAAATTATTTTTTGAATAATTTACAATAGAAAAGGCAATCCCTGGCGCAATTAAAATTTGCGAGAGTATAAAATTATTTTTTGAATAATTTACTATAGAAAAGGCAATCCCTGGCGTAATTAAAATTTGCGACAGTATAAAATTATTTTTTGAATAATTTACTATAGAAAAGGCAATCCCTGGCGCAATTAAAATTTGCGACAGTATAAAATTATTTTTTGAATAATTTACAATAGAAAAGGCAATCCCTGGCGCAATTAAAATTTGCGAGAGTATAAAATTATTTTTTGAATAATTTACTATAGAAAAGGCAATCCCTGGCGCAATTAAAATTTGCGACAGTAGAAAATTATTTTTTGAATAATTTACTATAGAAAAGGCAATCCCTGGCGTAATTAAAATTTGCGACAGTATAAAATTATTTTTTGAATAATTTACTATAGAAAAGGCAATCCCTGGCGCAATTAAAATTTGCGACAGTATGAAATTATTTTTTGAATAATTTACTATAGAAAAGGCAATCCCTGGCGCAATTAAAATTTGCCACAGTATAAAATTATTTTTTAAATAATTTACTATAGAAAAGGCAATCCCTGGCGCAGTTAAAATTTTGCGACAGTATAAAATTATTTTTTGAATAATTTACTATAGAAAAGGCAATCCCTGGCGCAATTAAAATTTGCGACAGTAAAAAATTATTTTTTGAATAATTTACTATAGAAAAGGCAATCCCTGGCGTAATTAAAATTTGCGACAGTAGAAAATTATTTTTTGAATAATTTACTATAGAAAAGGCAATCCCTGGCGTAATTAAAATTTGCGACAGTAAAAAATTAATATTTTGAAAAATTTACTGTAGAAAAGGCAATCCCTGGCGTAATTAAAATTTGCGACAGTATAAAATTATTTTTTGAATAATTTACTATAGAAAAGGCAATCCCTGGCGCAATTAAAATTTGCGACAGTAAAAAATTATTTTTTGAATAATTTACTATAGAAAAGGCAATCCCTGGCGTAATTAAAATTTGCGACAGTAGAAAATTATTTTTTGAATAATTTACTATAGAAAAGGCAATCCCTGGCGTATTTAAAATTTGCGACAGTAAAAAATTAATATATTGAAAAATTTACTGTAGAAAAGGCAATCCCTGGCGTAATTAAAATTTGCGACAGTATAAAATTATTTTTTGAATAATTTACTATAGAAAAGGCAATCCCTGGCGTATTTAAAATTTGCGGCAGTAAAAAATTATTTTTTGAATAATTTACTATAGAAAAGGCAATCCCTGGCGTAATTAAAATTTGCGACAGTAGAAAATTATTTTTTGAATAATTTACTATAGAAAAGGCAATCCCTGGCGTAATTAAAATTTGCGACAGTAAAAAATTATTTTTTGAATAATTTACTATAGAAAAGGCAATCCCTGGCGCAATTAAAATTTGCGACAGTAAAAAATTATTTTTTGCAAAATTTACTATAGAAAAGGCAATCCCTGGCGCAATTAAAATTTGCGACAGTAAAAAATTATTTTTTGAATAATTTACTATAGAAAAGGCAATCCCTGGCGTAATTAAAATTTGCGACAGTAGAAAATTATTTTTTGAATAATTTACTATAAAAAAGGCAATCCCTGGTGCACTTAAAATTTGCGACAGTAGAAAATTATTTTTTGCAAAATTTACTATAAAAAGGTAATCCCTGGCGTATTTAAAATTTGCGACAGAAAAAAATTATTTTTTGAATAATTTACTATAGAAAAGGCAATCCCTGGCGCACTTAAAATATGTGACAGTAGAAAATTATTTTTTGCAAAATTTACTATATAAAAGGCAATCCCTGGCGTAATTAAAATTTGCGACAGTAGAAAATTATTTTTTGAATAATTTACTATAGAAAAGGCAATCCCTGGCGTAATTAAAATTTGCGAAAGTAGAAAATTATTTTTTGAATAATTTACTATAGAAAAGGCAATCCCTGGCGTAATTAAAATTTGAGACAGTAGAAAATTATTTTTTGAATAATTTACTATAGAAAACGCAATCCCTGGCGCAATTAAAATTTGCGACAGTAAAAAATTATTTTTTGAATAATTTACTATAGAAAAGGCAATCCGTGGCGCAATTAAAATTTGCGACAGTATAAAATTATTTTTTGAATAATTTACTATAGAAAAGGCAATCCCTGGCGTAATTAAAATTTGCGACAGTAGAAAATTATTTTTTGAATAATTTACTATAGAAAAGGCAATCCCTGGCGTAATTAAAATTTGCGACAGTATAAAATTATTTTTTGAATAATTTACTATAGAAAAGGCAATCCCTGGCGCAATTAAAATTTGCGACAGTAGAAAATTATTTTTTGAATAATTTACTATAGAAAAGGCAATCCCTGGCGTAATTAAAATTTGCGACAGGATAAAATTATTTTTTGAATAATTTACTATAGAAAAGGCAATCCCTGGCGCAATTAAAATTTGCGACAGTATAAAATTATTTTTTGAATAATATACAATAGAAAAGGCAATCCCTGGCGCAATTAAAATTTGCGAGAGTATAAAATTATTTTTTGAATAATTTACTATAGAAAAGGCAATCCCTGGCGCACTTAAAATTTGCGACAGCATAAAATTATTTTTTGAATAATATACTATAGAAAAGGCAACCCTGGCGCAATTAAAATTTGCGACAGTAAAAAATTATTTTTTGAATAATTTACTATAAAAAAGGCAATCCCTGGCGTAATTAAAATTTGCGACAGTAGAAAATTATTTTTTGAATAATTTACTATAGAAAAGGCAATCCCTGGCGTAATTAAAATTTGCGACAGTAGAAAATTAATTTGTGAAAAATTTACCTGGCGAAATTGAAATTTGCGAGAGTAAAAAATAATTTTTTGAATAATTTACTATAGAAAAGGCAATCCCTGGCGTAATTAAAATTTGCGACAGTAGAAAATTAATTTGTGAAAAATTTACCTGGCGAAATTGAAATTTGCGAGAGTAAAAAATAATTTTTTGAATAATTTACTATAGAAAAGGCAATCCCTGGCGCAATTAAAATTTGCGGCAGTAGAAAATTATATTTTGAATAATTTACTATAGAAAAGGCAATCCCTGGCGTAATTAAAATTTGCGACAGTATAAAATTATTTTTTGAATAATTTACTATAGAAAAGGCAATCCCTGGCGCAATTAAAATTTGCGACAGTAGAAAATTATTTTTTGAATAATTTACTATAGAAAAGGCAATCCCTGGCGTAATTAAAATTTGCGACAGGATAAAATTATTTTTTGAATAATTTACTATAGAAAAGGCAATCCCTGGCGCAATTAAAATTTGCGACAGTATAAAATTATTTTTTGAATAATATACAATAGAAAAGGCAATCCCTGGCGCAATTAAAATTTGCGAGAGTATAAAATTATTTTTTGAATAATTTACTATAGAAAAGGCAATCCCTGGCGCACTTAAAATTTGCGACAGCATAAAATTATTTTTTGAATAATATACTATAGAAAAGGCAACCCTGGCGCAATTAAAATTTGCGACAGTAAAAAATTATTTTTTGAATAATTTACTATAAAAAAGGCAATCCCTGGCGTAATTAAAATTTGCGACAGTAGAAAATTATTTTTTGAATAATTTACTATAGAAAAGGCAATCCCTGGCGTATTTAAAATTTGCGACATTAAAAAATTATTTTTTGAATAATTTACTATAGAAAAGGCAATCCCTGGCGTAATTAAAATTTGCGACAGTAGAAAATTATTTTTTGAATAATTTTCTATAGAAAAGGCAATCCCTGGCGTTATTAAAATTTGCGACAGTAAAAAATTATTTTTTGAATAATATACTATAGAAAAGGCAATCCCTGGCGCAATTAAAATTTGCGACAGTAAAAAATTATTTTTTGCAAAATTTACTATAGAAAAGGCAATCCCTGGCGCAATTAAAATTTACGACAGTAAAAAATTATTTTTTGAATAATTTACTATAGAAAAGGCAATCCCTGGCGTAATTAAAATTTTCGACAGTAGAAAATTATTTTTTGAATAATTTACTATAAAAAAGGCAATCCCTGGCGCACTTAAAATTTGCGACAGTAGAAAATTATTTTTTGCAAAATTTACAATAGAAAAGGCAATCCCTGGCGTATTTAAAATTTGCGACAGTAAAAAATTATTTTTTGAATAATTTACTATAGAAAAGGCAATCCCTGGCGCACTTAAAATATGCGACAGTAGAAAATTATTTTTTGCAAAATTTACTATATAAGAGGCAATCCCTGGCGTAATTAAAATATGCGACAGTAGAAAATTATTTTTTGAATAATTTACTATAGAAAAGGCAATCTCTGGCATAATTAAAATTTGCGACAGTAGAAAATTATTTTTTGAATAATTTACTATAGAAAAGGCAATCCCTGGCGTAATTAAAATTTGCGACAGTAGAAAATTATTTTTTGAATAATTTACTATAGAAAACGCAATCCCTGGCGCAATTAAAATTTGCGACAGTAAAAAATTATTTTTTGAATAATTTACTATAGAAAAGGCAATCCCTGGCGCAATTAAAATTTGCGACAGTATAAAATTATTTTTTGAATAATTTACTATAGAAAAGTCAATCCCTGGCGTAATTAAAATTTGCGACAGTAGAAAATTATTTTTTGAATAATTTACTATAGAAAAGGCAATCCCTGGCGTAATTAAAATTTGCGACAGTAAAAAATTATTTTTTGAATAATTTACTATAGAAAAGGCAATCCCTGGCGCAATTAAAATTTGCGACAGTAAAAAATTATTTTTTGAATAATTTACTATAGAAGAGGCAATCCCTGGCGTAATTAAAATTTGCGACAGTAGAAAATTAATTTGTGAAAAATTTACCTGGCGAAATTGAAATTTGCGAGTGTAAAAAATTATTTTTTGAATAATTTACTATAGAAAAGGCAATCCCTGGCGCAATTAAAATTTGCGACAGTAGAAAATTA
>CAWVNZ010001740.1:0-46514 GCA_963930735.1 Dioctria linearis | reverse complement strand
GAAAACACTTTTTAATTGTTGTTGATGTGACACTTCGCTAGGCTGATTGTAACAGATGTAAGGGATCTAAAATTGTCACTGCCTTAATATCTTCCTTAGACTCAAAACTCGATATAAATTTCCTCAACAGAAACTTTCTGTAGAAGGCTCTCAGGTTTTTAATGATGCCCTGATCATATTGCTGTAAAACACATGTTGTGTTCGGTGGTAGTTAGAAAATTCACTTTTATTGATTTAAGATCCAGTAAATTTCGATGGGCGGCTGGACAATTGTCAATACCTGAAGCTACCATCCTATTTTCTCGGAAAAATAGTGCATCCAGATTCAATATCCACTGCGTAATAATGGCTTTAGTCGTACATGCTTTTTTTTTGTTAGCAGTGTATTCCACCGGGAGTTTCCAATTAAAA
Organism: Dioctria linearis; assembly: GCA_963930735.1. Classification (NCBI taxonomy): domain Eukaryota; kingdom Metazoa; phylum Arthropoda; class Insecta; order Diptera; family Asilidae; genus Dioctria; species Dioctria linearis. The sequence continues at coordinate 46,103 of CAWVNZ010001740.1, read as the reverse complement.
ATCGATGTAGCTTGTCAGAACCATTAGATTTATATCCGACAAGTACAGGAATACGCTCTTTAGATTTTTCACCTCGAGTGCATACTTTTCCATTCAACGCTAAGGTTTTTTTTTCAGAAAGGTAGCAATAACAGAATAAAGCTTCATCTGCATTATAGATGTCTTTTGCTTCAATTCCTTCAACAATCTAAGTGATATTGTAGAAGGCCAATCCGCCCCGTCTGTCGGTGGTTACTTCTTTAGATTTCCCAGAAATGCATTTAAAAACTATACCTAGACACACAGTGCACTTCATTTTATTTAATCAAAATAAGGACAGTACACGCCTTAGAACTTCGTTAGAATTATGTTTATTTGATATTTTTAGATGCACATCCAAAATTTGGGCAACACTTGTGTCGTTTTTGAGAAAATACTTATTAGTCTGTGTATGTCTTTCACGTCAGTAAGTGCAACACGTGTTTTATGTAAAGTGCAATTACTCCACTGGACATAAGAGAAACTGATGAAAAATTATTAAGTATTGCTTTATTTAGTTTAACTGCCTTTGTATTGATTGAAGTATTGTATTAGTATTAAACCAAAATATGAAATATTTTTTTATTAATGTCATAAAATTTTTGGATGGCCGTAACTAAAACAGAAAAAAACAATTTTGTTTAATTTCCGGACATGTGTCCGGGCACTGACAATATGTTTCAAAAGAGAATGTTTCCTCCTTACTCTCTAATGCAATTATAAAATATTGTTTTTATAGGACAGAAAAAGTTAAACAAAGGTTTTTTTTATTAAACCTTCAGTATTCGGACGCATTTTAAGAAATTCCATTTCTGCTGTCCCGACGACTAAAATGGCAGTTTCAGTGTCCGGACAAAAATATTTAATACGTAATCGATTAATTAAAAATAAAAGATACCTGGGTAGTAATTAATTATAATAATTTTCAAAATAATGGATGATAGTAAAACCGAAAGAACGCATAAAACGATCCGCTAATGATGCAGAGATGATTTAAGCTAAGGTACTACATCGATGTCAGAGGAAATAAATTGAGAATTATGAAGTGTGCTGAAAAATTATTATGGAGTGTTGTTGGCAAGTGTAAAATTTTACTTAAACAAGATAACTTGGTCAACACTGTGCAACATATTAAGAATATAGTCGACGAGGAGGAAAATCATGGCTCAATTCTTTCTTTAAAGTATTACCAAAAGCAGAGCTGTGATTACTGTTTTTGAAATGGATCCAGAACTGAACCAATAATTAAAACGTATCGAATAGGATCCTGCCCAAATACTAAATGGGGATAAAACGAATTTTTTGTCTTTGTTTGAAAACCAGTTAAGTAAATACATGCCGTGGATTCATAAACGTTTATAAATTTTAGACCGGAGAACAAAAAGAATTTTATTTTCTACAGGCATTGTTAATAGCATCCCAGCGAAACTGTTTTTGGGAACACAAAAAGGATTGATAAGGAACGATATCTTTTTCGAATATGTAGAGTAAATGGTGGAGTTAATGGGTGTTTCGAGTAGTAAGAAAATACCAGACTGCAGGCACCCTTATTAAAATTATAAGGTAAAATGTATAATTTTATATGCATTGCCACCAAACACCACTCATATGATACAGTCAGCTGATGTCAGTTAGAAAAAATCATTTTTGCCTTTGCTGCAAATTGCAATCTTGCGAAATCTAAAAATTTGGAAACACCATAAAAAATACTTCAAGAAATGTAGGCTTAATCCTTACGACAGATAAACCAACTTCAATGAAAGAATTAATTGCAGTACAGAAAATTCACACTGCTATTGGGGTTATTGAGCTAATGGATCATGAGTTAAGAATGAGTAATATTCACGAAAGTCAAGTTTTGGATATCACCAAGGAAGCCGGAGCAGAAGCTTCGACAGAAGCTTAACCAGAACTAGATCTTACATTCAACGATCTGACCGGAGTCACATATGATTTGAATGGCGTCAGAAAGTTGCAACTGGTAAGAGTACTGACTAGCTATTGATTCTAATTAAAAAAAGTTGAAACTATTTCTCTAGAACCTAGTTCTTCTTATGTGTCACCAACGACTAGTCCTTGTGTGTCGCCGGGATCAATTCCATGCCTTATAGAGAAGAAAAATGAAAAAGGACCAAGTCTAAAGAAAAATCAATTAAGAAGAAGAAGAAGAAGCAATATTTGAATTGAATTACAAAGCGGTGTTGAAGATGACGATTTAAAAACATTGGTTGGGATTCTTGCAGTAGGTTTTTGGTGATACTATACCCCAAGTAGGTACACTTCAATGTTTCCATTATCTTAAGAGGAGCAAGCAATGACTTCGTGTACCTGGATGAGACTATTGTTGTTTTTAGTTATCTACTATATAATATATTTAAAATTACTTAGGTTTTTTTTTTTTTCATTATTACAAAGTTTGAAGTATTTGTCTGCATAAATTCCTTAGTTTTTTTTTAAGAGAAAAGTGCCTTAAAATGTGTTCATAGTTCTTTCAATTAATAAAATGTACCTATATGGTTTTTTGAAAAAACCTCATTTGTGTTTATTTTATACAAAATATCGGTAATAAATTTCTTTCATAAAGCCTATGTCCGGACACTGAAACTGTAGTGTCGGAATACTAAACGTTGTGTCCGAAGACTAGCTTAAAAGCGAACTTTTTTTCAAACCTCAAAACTATAATAAAATATTATTAAATGACCTAAAAATCCATGGATAATCCAACTTTATTAAAAGTTAAGACCACCACTACTGAGAATAGGTTAAATAGTATTGTCACAATAGTGTGCACTACATAATATTTTCGGGCTCAATTAGGGCTAATTTAATGCTCTAGTACTTTTTAAAAAAATCAAGGATAATCCAACTTATTAAAAGTTAGGACCACCGCTACTGACAATAGGTTAAATAGTATTGTTACAATATCCATGGAAGAGCCGAAGACAACATACAGTATAATGGGTGATTTCAGACATCTGCCGCGGAGATTGTTTGTAACGCACGTACCCAATTAGCACGTACTGCATGTAACTGAGGCAATAAATTAGACCTAATTAAGCCCTAAAATACAGGGAACGCTATTGTGACAATATTATTTAACCTATTTCCAGTAGCAGCGTTCCTAACTTTTAATAAAATTGGATTATCCATGGATTTTTTTAAAAAGTACTAGAGCATTAATTTGGGGAAGTGGCATAAATTAGTCCTAATTGAGTCCTAAAATATTATGCAGTGCACACTATTGTATCAATACTATTTAAACCTATTCTCAGTAGTGGTGGTCTTAACTTTTAATAAAGTTGGATTATCCATAGATTTTTTTAAAAAGTACTAGAGCATTAAATGCGTGGAAGTGGCATTAAATTAGCCCTAATTGAGCCCTAAATCTTTACGTATTCAAAACTTTTCTACCATGAAATGGCGGTCCCAACTTAATTGACGTAAATTAACGTGGTAAATACTCTTCTTATATATTTTATTTTTCAATATAAAAATTTACAAATGAGAAAAACTTTATATTAAAAAGAATATTGACAATATAGTTTGTGATTTGCATTTCTTTGCATTTCTTCTTCTTATTTTTCAAATCGGCAGATGCGCAGTGGAGCTTCACATTTATATTATGTGCCAAATCTAGCACATTTTTCCTCATTATAGCTATAACGAAGGAAAAAACGTTTCATTATTTTACTTCATTACCATTGTTTTTTCGATCCATAATGACGTATACTATGTGACACACGGCATTTTAATTTTTAATGAATAGTTAGTAGGTACTAATGATTCATTAGATCGCGCTGTGTGTCTAGGATATTAAAGCATTCGATCTATCCTGGATTAGATTTGACTTCTATCTTCATATCCTAAAATAGGACCAGAGATAAGAACAAAATTCAACCTTCACCTTTATCGAAATTGCGTTTTGTTTTTTACTAGTGTTTGACATTGCTTTTGCTACTTCACATAATAAAAAAGTGACTTAACAACGCGCATATTTCAGGGAAATCCCCCAATCATTTTTAACCAAAAAAAAAAAAAAACTTGAACAATTTTCAGCAAAATAAGTGTGTAAGGCTTTCAAATTTTTTCGTGTTAAACAATATTTTGGGTTATCAGAATAAATTCATATGGAAATCACTTTACGGGGCAAGTACTGGACGTTTATTTCGTGTTATGCAATATTACTCGTAATCCGTTTTCGTGTTAAGTGAACTCTACATGTATATTTTCAATATCTGCCCAATCAGTAAACTCTACATTGACTGCACCAGGTGAAGATATAATGTAAACAATTTAAACATGCAGAAGTTTCTTACTAATGTAAACTATATTCACCGCAAAATAATAGTTCAAATGTGATTCTCGATTAAATCTTGCAACCTGCAGTTACAATCGGCATCTTACCCCATAAGCAAATAAATTTTAATTTAAGGATTAAGGTTACAATCCAAATCGTCGTCGTCGATACCAAAAACAAGACAATTTCGATACTCTGTTCGTAACCGATAGGCTCGATGTGAATTAAGCTAATAACCTCGAGTATTTTAAAGTGACACCGTAACAAGAAGAAGACATGTTACGACAACTTACTGGTTATGGTTACCCGACTTACAGTATCTATTTCAATTTGGGTATAGCGCTGCTACAACTCTTCGTAGCTATATAAGACTGTCTCCTAGTTTTATCACTTCTCTTCTACTATGTATACTAGCAAAACAACGTTCCTATTAATTTCAGACGTAATTGCTTAAACGTTCCCAGGAAAACAAATACATTTTGCTAGCGGTTGTGGATAAACTCCTATATCTATGTAGATGTGTATATCAGATTGTATAGATATAATAGTGTTTTTAGTAAGGCAATTTACATGCAAGTGAAATATTTTGTTCAGTTAAATTATTTATCTGGAAGGAGTGAACGCTTCCTATACTTACACAAAACATGAAGAATAATTTGACTGGAAGCAGTTTGTCCGACACCATTATTTGCTGTACAGATGTAGACGCCGCCTTTATGCCGGTCCATATTTTCAATGATGTACACCGGTGAGATGTACTTATCTTCACCTGTCAAAAGGATTTTCATTATTGAAACTAAACCGAAACCACAACCGGATCTGAACTGTTGTGTGTTCATCAAAATTGGAGTCAGTGTCAGTGGGAATATACGGAAGGCTTTTTGTCTATTTACATTTATGTGTATATATTATGTACATATATATTTATATCTACTATATATACTTGTATGGAATGATTTGGATAAAGGTAACATATGTATATATGTCCATAAACATACCTTGGCTTTGGAAAATGGGAAGGGATTATACTTACTTTGGCAACAGATAGAAATTGCACACACTTACCATTTGGTAAAACATTGTTTTTCCGGGTCCATGTGATGTTCGGTGTTGGATTTCCAGATGCTGAACACTCTAACCGAACGGGTGATCCCTTCTTTACTTGTAAATGGCCGCCGGATGTGACGTGATGTATTTTTGGGGGTACTGTAGGGAAAAAAATAAAATAAATGAAAAATAAATACAAAAACCAAGTAAGAAAAAAACCTTTGGAAGTGAGAAAATTTGAAATTTATCATTGCGCCTCGTGTCTCTGTAAAAGCAAATAAAATAAGAAATGTTTTCTGCCCCGCGTATATATTTATGTTATTGTGTTTATATGTTAAGCAATATTTCATTTAGTATATATATATACCTGTATATATATATATCTTAAGGATACACCAAACAAACTGACAAACATTGAGCAACAAATATATTGGAGGAAATGAGCAACCAGGCATGGAAGGACAAACATAAATAGCGTAAGCGAAATTGTTTGTACCTTTACTTCCCGTTCTATAACAATGTAAACTCTTCCCCGAAATACAGGTACTGATGTATGTTTGGCTGTATGTACGCTACGCACATTCTACGCTTGAGGGAACAAGTTTATTGCTTACTTGTTAAGTGTTTTCACGTTTAACACGAATACCTGATTATGAAGATGAAGAAAATTCCAGTTGGCTCTTAAGCTCACTTCTCATATGTGACTTCAATTTTTCTGATGTCAGCAGGACGGATGCTGTGGAAGACGCATATTAACAAGCGTCTTTCCTTATAAGCTCCTTATATACATAAGAATGTAAACGCACATACATATGTATATATAAAAATTTATATACATGAATCCATCATCAATTTTATAACAACCCCACAAACAAATTTTTGCCTCGGTTACAATGCCGAGTCGTTAATAAATGATATTTACAATTCATTTCTGTTGTCATGTAATGAGATTTATTATGCACAAGGCACGTCTTGGGAATTTTCTCTGGATGAAACAGAAACTTCTTTACCATCATAATGGATTCGATATGTATACCGCAAGTGCTGACAGAAATTGGAGGGGGAGGTGGCGGTTGGGAAAGTCACACTTTTTAGCGCTAATGAATAATGGATTTGGATATATACATTCATATACATACATACCTAAATGTATTTGAATAATTTAATTTTACAATTATTGTAAGAATACTGGGAAATATGTATCCTAACACATTTGTGGATATATATTTTTTTAATAAAATTCGATATTAAATAATTTGAGAATAGTATATTAAATGTACTTTAATCAAAATATCACTTTTATTGAGCCACGTTTGGGGGTTGCTAATGACATTTTTTGAGCGTACTAAAGATACGTTACCGTACATTACCCAATTTGCGTCCAGGGGTTGGATTCTGATCAGAAAAAAAATGACAATGACATCATGACTTTTTTCTGAAAATGCGATTCTTACAACATGACTTCATCCATAAAAAGTGACATTTAGCGTTAAAATTTGACTTATTTTCGAAAGGCCGATTCCTAAAAAACTGGATGACATGAGAAGTGACTTTTTTTTATGGCAATTTTTTCAATCGAAGTCACTTACCCCTTGCTGCTGTGACTTTTGTCATATTCTAGTAATATATAATGTCATAGTTATAAAAAATAATAAATATTTGTAGGTATTTATTATATTATTATATATTATTGTATTATTTAAAAAAAACTCAATTTTAGCAGCAAACCGCAAAAGAACACATTACTATCGTTATAACATTTCAACAATTTTTGTACGTACTGCCTCCTTTTTTGGATACGCCTTCGGAATAAAATGTGCTCCATTATTTTGTTGTTCGGCATATATTCAATCACTGCGCAATTGTCAAATGTTTATTACTATAATTTAAGATACATGTCATTTCACCCAACAATCAGAATCCCAAATTATGGCATAGTGACATTGTCCTTCAAGTGATTTAGTCATTGTCATTTTAATTTTAGCAGAACCCAGTCGCAGGTCATTTTATAACATGCTATAAATGTAGCAAACATTGCGATACGAGATCTAATCGAAAAAGAAATTTGACTTCGATTTCGATTCAGTTTCAATCTGGCCACGACTGAAATTAACATTCTATAACGAATCGAAATAACGACTCGCAAAACCGATTCGAGAACGATTCATAACACTTCGTCACTGATTCGTCATCTCAAATTAAACTTGACATATCCATTTGTTGCAGGTAGGAGATTTAAAGCATTTCACTAATACCGATTTCCATTGATCACGTTTTCTAGCAGAAGTGTTACACCAAAATCGTTCCATTGACCTGCACTGCTAGAAATGGTGTACGTCAAAACGCCTCTGGTGCTACACTCGAAAAATCGGTGGTATTAGACCGGAATAGGCACACATCTATCTGAGAAATGTCACAGCTTAATGTCAAAACAAATGTCGAGTGAAATTAATTCCAGAGTAAAATAAATTATAGGAACGCATTAATTAATAGCAAATCAAATGGATAATCCTGTTGGAACTTTAATTTCGTCGCTTATGTCATCATCATCTTCCTCGTCCTCGGAGAGCGATGATTGGAAAGTGCTCCAATAGATCCTTTTTCCAAGTGACGAAGAGATTTTAAGGGGGAGAAGTTTAATGAAAATGTAATCCAGAACAGTTCTGATGAATGGGTATTATTTTTACAAACAATTTTGTATTTTCAAATGTGGAATTGGGATAACGAGCATGCACCGCTACCTAAATCGAGTGTTGGATTTTTTCTTCAGTATTTCACGAGAGCATATAAAGTTTCCCAAAACTGAAGCAACGAAAGAAGAGCTAGCAAAAGAATTTCAATGTGTAAATACTTTATAAATTGTTTAGTTATAAATGAAGATATTCAAACTTTTCAGGTTGCCTTTGTCATATTTACTTATAATGGTTTTTTTTTGTACGCAGGTATCTGGATTTCGAAATGTGATAGGCTGCATCGATGGAACATATACAGAGATCCGAAAACCTGCGCATAAAATAAGATCAACATATATAAATCGTCACGATAAGATGTCACTTACAATGCATGGTATATTTGACGAAAAAAAAAAACGGTTTTTAGATGTATGCATTGGTTCTCCAAGCAGAATCCATGATGCTAGAATTTTGGAATTGTCGCCTATTTAAGATTAACTGCCGAACAATTGCGGAAATGCGTATCACAATTTAGGAAATTCCGCTTATCCCCTAAGGGAGTATTTGCTGACGCGTTTGAGAGACTATGGGCAGCTTAACGAACAACAAAAGCGGCTCAATTTGAAGTTTAGTCAGTCTCGCGTTAAAATAGAAAACGCTTTCGGGCTACTAAAACAGCGTTTCCGACAGCTCATCAGTCTTGATTTTTTTAAGGTTAAGACCATGTGCCAATTTGTTCTAGCATGTTGTGTATTACACAACTTATGCATAGATGGAGATGATGCTTGGACAGAAGACACTGATGAAATACTACCCAATGAACGGATCTCCAGATAATCAAACCAATGAAGACGAAATAGGGGAACTTCTCCGGAAGTGGGGTGAAATAAAAAGGAATCGATTGTTACGCACATTTTAAAAGGAATATATAACGAAAATGTTTGTGTGATTGCATAATTTAAAAACTTGTGTTAAATTATATATTGTTTTTTTTTTACTTTTTTTTGTAAAATATAACAGGAGTATTATGGTAATTTATAGATATAATAAATAATGTGATAAATTAAATAACTATATTACTGCATTTAAATAAGTTTCGTTATTCCATCTCCAATGGATAACATCACTTTTAAACGCTCTTCATGACGTTCCTGCTTCTATTTCTGCTTCTTTTCAAACAATTCTTCTTTGCGTTTTCGGAATTTGTCCAAAAGTTTTTCTTGCACGAATTGCTTTCCAGCACTTTGTTTTTTATGCCCAATATTTGCTGCAAGCAAGTGATCGCTCGAGTTTTCGGGTGTCTGCACCTTTGGTGACTCCGATTTTTTAAAGAAATCTGCCTTATTTATGACTGCTCCCGGTGTGACTAACACTTCTGGGAAGATGCTGTCATCAAGGTCAATAATTTTTTTTATTTCATCGTTATAGAATGAATTTGTGCGGACAGCCCCGCTTATTTTATTAGACGCCAACGTCTTCTTGGCCTCTCGAATTGTCGTTTTATAACGATTCTCGACTTGAAGGGTCGAAAACGAGACCCCAAATTCTTCGGCAATGGACGCAGCCAAATGTTTCCATAATTGTCTTTTATTGCGGAACCTTTTCATGGGTCCAACACTGCCCATCGACTCTGCATATATGTTTAAAAGGTATTTTGTCTGCCCTTCTGTCCAAATATCTTTACTCCTCTTCTCTTGTTGTAGGTTCTATTGGCCAGAAAGTCCTGGTGTTGACGAATCTTTTCCTTGTGATTCATACCCACAAGAAGATTCCCGCATCTCACAATTTGAGGTCTGCAATTCGTTTCCAGGCTTCGAAATGGGATCTTTAATTGTTGAAACGGGATCTTTAATTGTTGTCCCCTTCGCCACATTGTCCTGGATGACATTTGCAGCATTTCTAGTTCCTGTTGAGCTCTGAGGAATGACTTGTGGTAACAAGTCCACCACATCCTCATATCGCGCGTTAAATATTTCTTCATCTAAAATAAATGATACATAACCTAGTCAATTGAAGAATTTTGATTTTATTTTTATTTTTTTCATTACGACTGCATCACAAGTACTTACTCAAATAATTGCGGAATATCACACATCCGTCTTCAACTATTACTTCACCAAATTCATTAACAATAATTCCAAAATCTTCAAAATTGAAATTATCCATATTTCACGGTGTTGTTTTTCCCAGAAAATGTCAATTTGATAAATTTCACAGATATGAGCTACCAACACATTCTCATCGCATTAAAAGTTGTTCCATTGAAATCGCTTTTCATTGACTGACGTTCATTTTTCGTGAAATTTCAATGGAAATCGATATAAATTCACAATGAAATGAAATCCTGTCGATCAAATAAGGTAATTTTTCGAATAGGAATAAATGGAAACTCTGCTCAAATGTAGCAGAAAATTCTTCTCAAATCCAATAATTGTAATTCTTTTCTGTGGGGTTTACTGCACTTTACTTCAATGCAGAATTAGACCATAAATGATATTTTAACAGCAAATGTACAATAAATTACAAGAAATTTGTTCTTTAATTGCTTCTGAGCATCGAACAAGTAGAAAAAAATAATCTGCTAAGTTTGCAACCTCACACAAGTTTCGCAACTTAAAAAAATGACCAAAATTGATCAAAAAATAGTATTTTGCACTTCCTGCAGTCGTTAAAATATTGCTAATACTTTGCAAATTTTACCTAGTCTTTCGAATGGCTTACCCTATCAGAATATAAGTTCGCAACCCCCCACTATTGCAAAAGTGTTGCAAATATAAGTTCATGCGTGACGTCACATTTACAATTTGCTATAGAACTATTCGAAAACTTTTTCATTTTTTATAGCTTTGAAAAAAAAATGTTCTGAAATGAAAACGCTTGATTCAACACTTTTGCATTAGTAGAGCGTTGCAAAAGTATACTCTGATAGGGTAGGACATACGAAGAACTTACAAACTTATACAATATTTGAACGACTGCAGAAAGTGCAAAATACTAATTTTTGATAATTTTTGCTCATTTGTTTTTAGGTTGCGAAGCATGTGCCAGGTTGCAAAGTTAGCAGATTATGACCAACAAAGATTTGAAATTTGCTACCCAATTTCAGAGCTTTTGTTCTTTTTTAAAGATGGCAGCCAAAATAGGAATTGTTGCTTCATTGGTTTAAAAAAAAATATGTTGCGGGCAACATAAAAGGTTACAAATTGGTACAGGTGTTCAGGTAAGTTGCTACAGCTATTCAACTGTTTTGCAACACTTTTGTAATTTTTGTTGATATTCGTTACCAATAAAAGCAGTATTTTGCAAAAAAAAAAATGATATTGCGCGGGGGCGAAATAAGTTGTAAATTTAATACATTGTGGAAAATATAAAAAAAGCATTGCTTTCAGATTGCAGGACATTTGGATTTTTTTTTAGAAGTTATAAGAACTTTTATTTTTCTGCAATTTTGCGCATGTTCCGGACCTGCGTGATGTTTGCACAATTAAATTTGTAGTTATTTTATCTCACCCAACATTCTATCAAAATTTCAAAACTTTTGTAATTAATGTGAATGGATTGTCTTTATTGACTGGCCTAATATCCTTATGCTTACATCTGCTACCCCTAAGGTGAGTGACGGGATCGTTGAGTTAAAATTTAGTAATTATAGTTCAGTTTATTAGATGTCGGCATGTAAATAATGCGCAAGTACAATAAAATTTTGTTTTTTAGTTTAGTGGTATGAGTTTAAAAAGTAAGGGGCTATACCCTAGATGAAATATATAGGGCATACTAGGTTTGTCATTCCGTTTGTACGCATAATATTAAAAGTTGTTCTGATTTTAGCACGTCCGTCCGTATCCTGTCCGATAGGAAGGCGAAATTGGTATAAGCTTTTCCTGAAATGCAATCCAGAGTTTGCACATCGAATTCCCATTAGTAAGACTAACTGAAGCCAGAGATACGGTTTCTGAAGAGATTACTCGAAAATAGTTTGATGAGCTGCAAAATTATGTAAAAGAGATGATTGCAGCAGACATATTTGAAGAAACAGTTGTTTTTCCCTACGTACGATCAACTAGGGATGTAGGCAATAGCCATGCCAGAAGAGTGCTTTTTAGTTCGTTCTGAGGCAGACTGCATGAGAATATGTATGTATGATTTTTTCAGCCCAACTGGGATAATTTTAACACGAACTTCCTTCCAGCACACATACGCTATAACTAGCAGATGTTAATGTTTTCAACTAATGCTCTATCAAAAGAAACGAAAGTGGTTAAGAGATGATCTTGTTTTAAAGAGATGAGATCTTGAGTGTATTAAATTCGACGCGATTCACTTTTCCCCGGGAGAGGATATTATAAAGATCCTTGATCAGTGATTTAATTATGCATACTCATTGGATACAATATACGGAATTCCTTCCGGAGTCCGTAAGAGTGTTAAAAGAGTAAGCGATATCAAGCTACTGTCATCGCAGAGAAAGGAGATCATTAATAAAAATTAAGAGGAAAGACGGAGAGTTAACAGAACCCTGGGGCATACCGACCTTTTTAGGTATGAAGGGTTTAGATATAAGGCCATCTAATACAACACATATTAGGCGACCAGATAAAAACTTTCAATTCATAAAGGAAGAGGTGGGGTGATCCTTAGAGTATGAAGTTTGGCTAAAAAGTTAGTTGAACTAAATATCGCTTTAAGGCAAGTTTTTCTTATTATTTTAATTTATAAAACGTCGAATTCCATTATGTTCCATAATTCCTTCTTGACTTGTTCCTTTTAATTTAATAAAATCTAAAAGATACTGTTATCTAAAACAATACAAACTGGACGCAAACTGTTGATTTCCAAATACACTGATATATAGACAATTTAAGTTTTTCATTCAAACTAAAAGATAAATTTGCAACTTACTATTGTACTAACTACAAAAGCTTAAGCACCGGCATTGAGTATATTCTACTAAAAAACCCTTCTTTTAAGGTGGAAATTTCTTTAAATGATTACGAATTGGAACGTTTAGCCTATAAATATGTAGTCAATTGAAATGTGTTTTTATACCCTAGATGAAATCTATATGGTATACTAAGTTTGTCATTCCATTTGTAACGCACAGAAATAATGATGGTAGAGCAAAATTGATTGGACACCCATGCATATTGTTACGAGCCACAAAGTGATACAAGCGACATCTGTTGGAAATGGAAACAACGTTAGGTTAGTGAGATCTTTGTAAACTTTAGGTTCGAAAAACGCAATATTCAGGAAGGTTCTAGGATAATTTGTAGAGTATAAATACGGCGCTTCTCACATCCAGGAGGCGGAATCTTATTTCAGACAGTTAAGTGAACGAAGTAAACTATTTGGATTGCGATAATTAGACGTACAGTACTAGCGATAACTATAAAGAGTTGATTTGATAATTGTTTGCAAATGTTATAAATGTAAACAGTAAAATTAAATAAAAAAGAGCTTGTTAATGATATCTGAAATAACGAACTAAGGCCACGCTCGTAGCAATATTATTAAAAGTTATTTTGATTTTTGAATGTCCGTCTGTACGTCCGTCCATCCCTCCGTCTGTATGTCAGTCTGTCTGTGCGCACTATAACTCGAGAGCACGTGTACTTAGAGAACTGAAATTTTGTACACGGACTTTAAAAAAAGAGACAGGTGACCATTCAAAAATAATACGGTCATTCATCTCTAGGGTATCATAAGAATTTGTTTTAAGAACAATTCTAGCTTTTTTACTTGTTAATTTCTAAATTTTTATCTTTCCATCTTGAATATTTCCAAATATCTGTGTTGAGTCGAATTGAGCCATAAAAGACTAAATTCGTTTGCCATTTTAAATTTCTAAATTTTGACTAAAAATTTGATTTGAAATCAGTGAGCCAAGAAAGCCCTAGATATTGATGAGCCGAATTAGATCATAAATGATAAATAAAATTCGTCCACCCTCTCAGAATGTTTATGTTGAATTTCTAAATTTTTAGAAAAAACATTTCTTCAGAAAATCTGTAGATGTCGATTTTAAGAGTAATCGAATCATAGATTGTCGTCGCCATTTTCAATTTCTAAATTTTCACAAAAAAATTGTAATCCGCGTTCCTGAAAACTACGAAATATCGATATTGAGTCGAATCGATCCATAAATGATGAAATTTGTCAGCCATTTCAGAGCTGCCATCTTGAATTTCTAAACTTTGACCCAAAAATTGTAATATGCAATGGATTTCAACTCAAATCAGAACATTAATGGCACAATTCATTCGGCATTTTGAGTTTCTATTACACTTCAGAGTTTAAGAATTTGTTTTTATGGTAACCATGTACATATGTACCTAGGTATATGTAAATTTTCAAGCTGTTTGGATTTGTGAAAGTATGTGAAATTTTCCTAGATACTACATACAAGTTAAGTTTTAAATAAAATCGTGTAGGTAACAAAAATAATTGAAAAGCGTCTTTTATTTTTAATCACAACATCCAGAAGGGAAATGCAAAGTTTGACAAAATTCAGAGCTTCAGCTCTCCACGGCGGGCGGGTTGGTGGGTGAGATTTTGTTTTTGTTCAGGATAATGTAAAAGCGTTGTATTTTAGTTACGTAATTGAAAAAAAAAACATGTCAATCGGCTATTCACATTAAATATAATAACATGGCTGCCAATTTTAGCATACATATTTGTACCTATATATGTATGAATCCTCAAAGGATTTAAATGAATTTTGGGGATTACGTGTATGCCACTGACATATACCTATATGTATAAATGGACTGCTTCATCTCCTGTTTCATGTGGCACCAATTTTGATTTCAGAAAGTATGCTCTCACTGTAAATGCTACCAACTGTCGTCAACTGGCGTTATATTTAAATTATTTGGGAATTTACGTATATGCATGTCAGTGGGATTTACCGAATTTACCACAAAAGTATTTGGGACTATTTGTATCGTTTAGTTTTAATTATGAGTCGAAGGAAGTGTTTTTTACAAAGATTTTTACAAGCAATTTCTCGTTCCTAATCACGGAAAGAGACAGGAATATGAAAGTGGTGCCATTTGCTTTCATGCAGTTTTGGTTCAACAAGCAGTCCATTTATATACATGTCAGTCCTTTACATCAAAGCAACACGACGTTGCGAAATCGCCATCTACAACAAAAACTAGTTGCAACACCCGATTGAAAATATTTATTTTGTGAGTTTTCATAAGTGTAAATTGCTTCGGAAATTGTGGATAAGTGCTTGTGAGAAAGCAAAGAAATTTTCAGCTGGTGAGAACGATTGAAATTGAATAGAAGGAAGGAAATATTCACCATGTAGCGTCGGAACCGATTGTCAGTTAGGCAATGCCTTATTGATCTTTATAATACAATAAAATATTCGGAATTTTTGAGATTTTTACGAGTGAACATTTCATATAAATTTTGTTTTGTTTTGCATACTAACGGTCATCAAGGATGAAATTAGTAGAAAAATCGGGTAATAAGATAGGAATCGAGTTTTTCGAGTTTTTTCTTTAAGTTTTCGTCCAGTTGGTTGCAGTATATTTCTGCTGTGATCGATGATCCAGGTTTTATGAAATCATAATGAATCACATTTAATCGCAAGACTACCAAACACTCACCATCAGCTTCTTTTGATGGATGAATATTGCGCTTTGGAGTTTGTTTTGGTGTCCATTTCTTATCACAAATAACAATTCGATTTAAAAATGGATCAAATTTGTGACTAGAAAGCAAGCTTCCGAACGCTTTTGCTTCTGATTTTCATTTAGTTCATGTGGAGCCCACTTATCCATTTCATTTTATCGTTTTGAACTTATTGAGTTAGTATTGTGTATTTACTAACTCCAAACTTCAACGATAATTTATAGTCAGTCTAAGATGGGTCAGAGTCAACGGTTCTTCATTGTTGACCTTTGATTCTGGGTGACCGCGCGAGGCTCATTTGTGAGGTCAAAGTTACCTGTACGGAATTTGGCGAGCCAATTTTATACTGTCTGCTGCGTAGTAACTTTTCGCGCGGTCTAAGGTACCGTAGTTCAAGGAAGAACTCATGATTCATAATAGTGCGAATTTCCGACTGTTCCATTTTCAAAAAAAGTTTTTAATATTTTTTAGAGCTTACAAAGATTTCTCTAACCAGGCAAGATATGTAACTTTCCAACAAAAAAACAAAACAGACCAGTAAAATATTAAGCCAATGTCAAATAATAAGCTGTTAAAGTTGGAAATATTCTTAACTACAAATGTCATTCTTGGCAACCCGATAAATTCGTTAAGCCATAAAAAAACAAAAATTTTTTTTTTCCAAAAATACAGTTTTCAGTTTAATGGTGCAAAAGGTCCTCCCGTTACGATCTGCTCGAGAAACGTCCCTCTCTAGTTCTCTCGCTTAAGACTTGTGAGGCAAAACAAATCTGATTTTATAATTTTTAGTAATATAAATATAGCTACACTTAAGCGCTAGCCGTTTTGTTAAATATGTGCTTTTTTTTTCAAAAAAATGGCAGCCAGCTGAAACAAAAATCTCATTTTTCCTCAGATATTTACACAGTTTTTTTCTTACATTATTTTTGAATATTTTTAATAAAAAACAAAGGCATATGGTTAACTGATACCAGTCTAAAGGACCACCTTTTTACTAAATTGAAAGTTGACTCAATGTAAATTGAACCATTAGGAAAAATAGTGTTTTTGGGAAATATCGTTTAAAGATTTTACCCTTATTTGTCGATTCAGGGTCTAGAGAAAGACAAACGATATTATTATCGTTACCTAGATAATGATTAATTAAGGATCGTAAAACTACATGCGCATAACTACTTTTTTCCAGTTATTATCATAATCACTTCCTTGAGAGGACTAAGAAAGGATCATAAATTTCAGGGTTGTAAATGAACGAACTCATTTGTCATATCAACTCATCGCTCAACTCAGGACTTTCGTCCGCTCAATCATTGAGTCCGCTCAATCATTGAGTCCGCTCAATCATTGAGTCCGGTCAATCATTGAGTCTGCTCAATCATTGAGTCTGCTCAATCATTGAGTCCGCTCAACAGTTGAGCAGTGGTTCATCGCTCGAAATTTGACCGGACTCACTGGTTGAGCGGCTATTAATCTTGAACGGCCTCACTGCTTGAGTGAAATTAAGCGGACTCACTGCTTGAGCGGACTCATCATTTGAGTTGAGCGGACTCATATCATGTTTTAACTAACATAAGGAGAATATGATTTAATTAAAATTGAAACTGAAATTGCAATTAAATAGGAAAAGCTTACAGGAAAGTCATTCATTATATTACATAATATTAATTTAGCTTTCGCTAATTTTCTTAGCCAACAAGGCTCGAGTCTGCTCAAGTCCACTCAAGCAGTGAGTCCGCTGAAGATTCAGTCCGCACAACCAGTGAGTCCGCTCAAATTTCAAGCAATGAACCACCGCTCAACTGTTGTGCTGACACAATGATTTATCGGACTCACTGCTTGAGTTGAGCGATAAGTTGAGTCAAAATTTGAGTGCTTTATATCCCTGATAAATTTACAGACGGCTGCAGACGAATCCAAAATTCACTTAAGTCCTCATAAATTTTATAATTCTGTGAATTTAAATTTAATATTTTACACGCGTAAAAAAAATATGGTTTTATATATTTTTTTAACCATCACCCTGTTAGTCACCCTTAACGGATATGTTACGGTCTTTTTATTTTCTTAGATTTCATCTCTGATCGGTTTTGATGGACTTTTTTATCGCACAATCTACACTTTCTTCTGCTGCTATAGGGTGGCTCGATTTATGTCAATCTAAGTGTGACTCATTATTATACCCTAGAAGAAGTCTAAAGGATATACTAAGTTTGTCATTCCGTTTGGAACACCTCGAAATAATGATGGTAGAGCAAAATGGATTGGACACCCATGCATAAATTTAAAAGATATTTTGATTTTGTGTACACACGATAACTCGGCGTTAAAAAGCTGAAATCTTGTACACGGACTTTAAAAAAAAGTAAAATTAAGTTCCAAAATAAGACAAATCGGGCAACCCCTTCCTGGAGTTGCCATACTAAAATTTCGTTTTCCACTATAAGTATACATGGCGTTTTTGTAGGAAAAGCAAAAAAAAACTCAAAAATGGACTAAATCGGGCAACTCCTTCTTGGTGCTGCCATATAAAAATTTAGGTGTTTTACGTATACTGTTCTAGACGTTTTTATTGTACTGAAAACTTGTTTAAAATATGAAATCCTATAAAATTGGTTATAATCATTTTTTCTGTCCGACAAACCGTTCTAGAAATATATGCGAAAAACCACTTCAATAATCAAAATTGCATAGATCGGTGATCATACGAAATTTTATACGGGCATTCATCTAGGGTATCACAAGAATTTGCCTTAGACCAATTCTAACTTTTTTACTTGTTTTTATTAACACTAGATGCGTATTAAAAAAGGTATGGGTCCGTTGCGTAGTCTGGCTAATAATTTACTTAAGATTTTAAGATTCGTTAATTCTTGAAACCATTCTGGAACCGAGCTAAAATTGTATGCGAATTATAACAGTTGTCAAGCAATAAATGAATTTTCTATCATCTAAGCTGTAAAACTTGTTACTATATTTTCCCTTTTCGGACTAAATATTGTTACGCGCCACAAAGTGATACAAGCGACATCTATTGGAAACAGTTAGTGACATCCTAGTAAACTTTGGACTCGGAGAACGGAATATTCAGGAAGGTTCTAGGATAATTTGTAGAGTGTATAACTACGGCGCTACTCACATCCAGGAGGCGGAGTATTATTACAGACAGTGAAGTAAACGTAGTAAATTATTTGGATTGTGATTAGACGTACTGTACTAGCGATAACTATAGAGTTGATTTGATAATTGCTTGTAAATGTTATAAAAGTAAACAGTAAAGTTAAATAAAAGAAGAACTTTTGAATTATATCTGAAATATCGTGTTTTAAGTAACGAACTAAGGCCATGCTCGTAACAATATGTATAATCCGCATATAAACAAGTGATAATATGTAAACCTATAAAAAAAATTATCACTCAACAGAGACACTAAGGAGTTAAATTTTAGTTAGTGTCTAATTAGCAACATCTAATAGAATCCACATGGCATATTATGTAAATATCATTCTATAATCTAGAGCTAAGGCGAAGTTTTAATTCTTTTTGAAACTTAAATTTAATAAAAAAAATCTTGTATATTACCTAGAATTTCTACATGATGGATAATTTCTTTCGGCTCCAGTGTTGCAATTTGACAAATATAATCTCCAGCGTCTTGAGGAGTTGCATCTCGAATTTGTAGCGTATAGCCGTTAACTAATCTTACTCTAGCATCGGGTGTTACTTTTACAGTGCCTGCCGTTAATATCGCTATTCCACGTTTCCATGCTAATACATATGAGGCTGAAAAATAATATAAAAAAAAAACAATTTTAGAAGATTTTCGTTTAAATATCTGTGTTAAATTTTTGTTTTTAATTCTAAAATTTCATTTTAAATAAATTAGAAACCAAATTATTTGTTGAGATAATTGCTGTGCAGTTCAAGTCCTTTTTATTTATTTTTAATTTTCCTGTCCTATAAAAACAAGTCCATGAACATCATATATATGGTTTGCTCTAGTACCGTTTAGTACTGTTGTGTTCACTGCGGAAAATTTTTCTCTCATTCACTGAGATGGTAATGCCGGTTGAATACTCTGATCTTGTTTAATAGATCATATCTCACATTCCTCATAATTCTTTGATGGCCACGTATCTATCTGTAGGTACTGTATCTTAAATGCACAGCCAATTCAGCAAATTATTTTTGAGCCTTGTGAGGTCATACGAAATTCTAACAGTCGCAGTTTTACATAATCAAGCATAAAGAATAATTGGCTCATCAACATTTTATTTGAACTTGAGTGTATGACATATAAAAATAAAAAATCTTAATAGAAACAGCAACAGTTTTTTTTTCACTATATAAATAAAACAAAATTAAAATAATATTTAATCGCTCCGTTTATAGCAGTTTACTTAATTCATCAGACAACCGCGATCCTTGCAGCTCTGCCCAAAAGAAAGTATCATTTTCTTTTCTTTACAGCATTACTAGTGTAAAATTGTTCGTTTTCATTTCTGATATTTCTGAAATTTTGTCAGCATTTTCTAAGATTCTACTCTCGATAATAAAGATAACAATCACAATTTAATTTAGAGGTTCCTTCCTCTTTATATGCCATGACATACTCGTACAATACCCGCAAGTTATCCTGTTGCTTCTGTTGGATAAGAACCATCGGGTACTCTCATGACAGTAGTAATCTTAGTTTATTAGATCTCTTTTCCAAATAAAGGACATCAATTCCTTCCTTTAAATCCGATAACGGGCCAAACAATGGGTTTTCCTACCACCTTCATATCTACCCAAAGTATTTTGTAAAAAAAAAAAAAAAAAAAATAAGACGAAAAACGAAAAGCATCATCCAATCACAATTTACAAGACGAGAGAACAGAGAAGATTCCCAACAAAACATCCTAAAGGAGAAACTTTTATTGCTCACCTGGATGTGTTACTTCACACGGCAGTGAAATGGTCTCGCCCGTCACAAACTTAAATGCCTGCGATGTAGATATAAATAACGGTTCAGTCTTAATGCCAGCTTGATTCGTTGATATTGCTGGAAAGATAAGAGAGGAAAAAATTATTTGAAAATCTTTACCTTTTCTTTATTAAATTGAGTTTTGTTGTGCCAAAGGTTGATGAGGGTAAAAGCTTTACATCAGGTGGGAAGGGGATTTGAGGTAAGGAGGTCAGTCAGTAAAAGCAATTTTCTGAAGGCAGAGAATAAAATTGTAAAGAGTTCAGAGAGAAAATGTGTGATGATAGTCATGTTTCAATTTAGAATTATTTCATAAATGTGTCCTTTGTACATAAATAATAAGAAAAAAATAATAATAATGTTTCCTTCTAATAAATGAATAGATACCACATAGATAAAGGCTGTAAGAAGTATTTAATTAGTCCGAAACTCTGAAATTGAAATGCGCTTATTTAATTTTAATTTAGAAACTTTATTATAAGGATGGATAAGATTCAGCATAAGAAAGATAAAGGGAAATTAAGCTTTACTCCCATTTTTTTATAACTAAACCCTTCGATTCGTATCGTACTTAATGTCGTCATCATTTGTGAAAATAAATCTTCGTACTTGATAGTGTATAAAGTATGCTTTGATAGTGTATAAAGTATGCTCTTTGAAAAGCATAATGATTTTCTTAACTTTGCTTTTCTGGATAATGGAATGTACAAGAATTTTTTACCGTAATGTTTCGCATTAAGGTCGATTCACACTTACCGCCGCATATAGACAAAATATTTTTCGTTTTCCCTTTTCTATAGTTTTCTAGTTAACTGAAAGTTTCTTTTCCGTTTGATGTCGTTATACTGGGTGGCGCAAAAGTACTAGTACTATAGAAAGTACTTATAATTTTTTTATATGACATCTCCTGTCATTCTGATATTGAAAATTGTGTAGTAAACAAATGTAAAATTAAGATAAGATAAGATAAGATAAGATAAGATAAGATAATTATTTATTAGCACGAATAATACTTTTATAAACATAGTTCCTAAGTTACATACCAATTCCTTCAACAGCTCTATCCTTTACAAATTGCACACATTTTCTCTTAAAATTACTTTCTCTTTTTATTTCTAATGGTAAATCGTTAAATTTTTAAATCCTTTATATATTAGTTAATTTTGAGTCATATTTCTATTAAATAAGCCTTATCGAATATTTACATCCGCTTCTCTCAAGTTATACGGCTGAACATCTGATACCATCCTAATTCTCTCCTGTATAGATATATTGGTAGACATCCGTTTCTAATTTTAAAAATGAATAGAAGTACATTAATATGTATTCTTTGGCTGCAACTGATCCATTATAAGGTTTCTAGCATCATTCTTATTGGCGTGAGTCTATTACACCTTAGTATTATGCGCATAGCTATATTTTGAAGCTTTTGAATTCGCCCTAACTTTGTTTTTGTGCACAGAAGAGCAATACCCAAAATGAGGTTTTTTATTATAACATTATATATCTTAATTGCACTCAATGTGGATAAATTGCTTCGAATTCTTCTAAAATCGGCGACTTTTTTTTCCAATTTTTTTACAAATATAATCAAAGTGTCCATTAAAGCTTAATTTGTTGTCATTAATAATCCCCATATACTTAATTTCACGCACGCACTCAATTTTTTCACCATTAATTTCTAAGTCGTCAGTATACGTACTATTTATGGCCATAAATTTAGTTTTTTTAACATTTAATTTCAGTTTATTCTTTCTTAGCCATTCACTTAATTCATTTAAATCCATTCTTAAATCGTTACTGATTCTTTCTACATCTTTACCAGTTACAAACACAAAAAGTCTAATTTTTGAATGCCTCAACGCACTCTTAATGTAGTTTATATATACCAAGAACAATAATGCACCCAGCACTGATCCTTGTGGTACTCCTCATTTTATTGGAACTACTTCGGAAACTATGCCATTAACTCTTGCTTTCTGTCTACTAAAAATAAACATGAACCGTTATACTCCCCAAGAACGTGGAATAATCGTGTCAATATTTTTACTGAATAATTCATCAGTGATAAAAATACAACGTGAACGACGCTTTGACATACGCCTGGCGCAACATTGGATATACTTCAGTCTGGCAGACCAAGTACAGGCCGTTCATCCGAAAAGATCGATGCTGTGCACGATGATATGGAAGAGTTTCCAGAAATATAAACGAGGCGACGTGGCACGCAATTGGGCATTTCCAGGCGGACTCTGCAGCGTATTTTGATCAAAGACTTGAAGATGTTTCCACATAAAACTCAGATAACTCATCAGCTGCTGCCTACTGACCACCAAGCTCGTTTAGAGTACAGCTATGATTTTTTTTTTCAAAATTGGTTACGAGTGACGAAGCGCATTTCCATCTCTCGGGGTATATCAATAAGCAGAATACTCGCTTCTGGGGCACTAAAAATCTCTTCATTATTCAAGAAACACCTTTATATACCATCTAAAAGTTACTTTATGGTGTGGCGTCTGTGCTGAAAGAGTGATCGGACCCTATTTTTTCGAAGATGCTGCAAGCAATGCGATAACTGTCACTGGCGAGCGCTACAGAACCATGTTACGTCAGTTGTTGATACCCAGTTTGGATGAATTGGGGCTGGAGGACATCTGGTTCCAACAAGGAGGCGCCACGGCACACACAGCGCGCAATACTATGGAGTTAGTGAGGGACGCTTTTCCAGGCCGTGTTATCTCTCGTTTTGGCGATTTGCCTTGGCCTAAAAGATCACCCGATCTGACCTGTCCAGACTTCTTTCTTTGGGGTTATTTGAAATCGCTGGTGAATGTGAACAAGCCACAGACACTCGCAGTCCTAAAACAAAATATTAATCAAGAAATAAGGAACATATCGCAGGAAGTGTTACGGGAAGTTATGGAAAATGTCATAAATTGGGCTGAAATGTGCATCACCTCTGGAGGTCACCATTTAAGAGACATCAACTTCAAATCCTAATGCGACGAAATTTCATGTCACAAATATACATATATAAAAAACTAATTCTAGTTTTCTAATTTAGAAAAGAAGTTGTAGCTGAACCAAATAGAGTCATTATTTTGCGCCACCCACTATATGCACGAAAAATGCCGGTGCCGGTCAATGCCTGTCTGTGCCGGTAAATGTGAATCTGTGCCGGTAAATGTGATATGAAACCGCTAATTCACATCAGCCGGCACCGGCAGATACCGACACGTAACGGAAAATGGCCGGTCGCTATCGGTGGCTAGAAACTAGACCGGCATTTACCGGTTGCTGTTCTATCTGCATAGTTAACATGAGATCACTTTTATATTGTTTTCGCTTTTTCGCTTAAGGACTGTGCTCCGCTGAACTTAAATTAATACGTTCTATATCCCTAAAAATCGATTTTAAGGAATATTTGTTGTTATCGGAGATAAGCTTCCAATAATAATAATATCTTCCAATGTATTTAGAATTTTTTGAACGAAACAGAACGAATTATGACGAATTTTAAATCGAACCGATATCCCGGGATATTTGAAAAAAAAATTACGCACAGGCTTTTATTTTGGCCTAGGTTACACTTATGACATTGGGAAGATGACTGGCGTTGCCTTCTGCAAGGTGAGAAATATTTCGAAGTTCCTGAGTGGTCCAGCGTTTAAAATCCCACAATGATCGAGCAGCGCCAGGATGGTGTACTATCCACGATGATGGTTTCCTGTGCTGGAGAAAAATGTAAATCTTTCACACAGGTAATAAATGTTCCTCGTTTCCGAGTTAATAATCTTATTAGCAGAGGTGATAAATAGTGGAAGTTTTTAACCTGAAGTTACGTTGAAAAAAGCTGACTATCGAGATGGTTTGGATGTTGAGAGAACTTCTCAAGTTATTTCACCGCTAGAGTTAGGAGGTAGTCCTCTATAGGAGTGATGTTTGCATTATTGTACAGAAAGGTGTTGGGAAAGTCGCGTGTGTTGGGTCTTCTGTACAGGCCCGGAGGATCTTTTTTCAATCGTGCTAATTTGCTTCATGTAGAATGGCGAAATAATGTGCCAGATGGGGAAGCAATAGCTGATAATTGGGTTGGCAGGTTTGTATCTTTCAGGAGACTGTTTCTCCTTCTGATGATAGGGTTCAGTAGGGAGTGAGCGTAGTTAGCTTTCTTCATGATCAGTTTGGCGCGATTGTTGAATTTCAACAGCTTATTGAAAAAGACACCAAGATATATGGTGTTCTTTGAAGGCTAAAGCTTTTCGTCATTGACTTCGATTTCGATGTTGTTGGCACATGTGGCGATATTGAGTCATCCCCTGGTGCAGGGGCTTCGGATGCAAATCATTGCGGATTTGTTCACATTAATTTTGATGTCCCATTTTCTGTAGAACTCTTCTAGGTTGAGAGCACGCCGCTCCTCTTTAGTAGCAGCGAAGTTGGCTGGCATGGAATGGGCATATGTAAGGGAGATCAGCATTGCGCAGAGTGGTGGAGTGATCGAATATACAGAGATTGAAGAGTGTTGGTCCGAGGACCGACAATTTTGGGATACCATCACTAACTGAAGTTGTCTGAAACTTGGCATTCCCGAGTTCTATGTAGAAATTCCGGGATGAAAGAATGGTATGAATAGCCTGGGTGGGAGCTCGAGATTTATAATTTTGAAAATTAGCCCGTTTGTTCCAACTGAGTCAAACGCCTTCTCAATATCACGGAGGGCTTTAGTGGAATCGGAAAGGAATTTCAGTAAGGCGTGAAAAGTGGATTGCTGGGGCTTGAAGCCGAATTGAGTGTCCTGCCTGATGTTTAGTTCGAGGCAGGTATTTTCAATATTTTGGCGGACTATTTTCTCGAAAAGTTTGCCCAGGTTGGACAATAGGGAGATTGGGCGGTAATCATTAAGGTTTTTTGAGTTTCCTTTTTTGTGGGGAATTGGAGCTATACGTGCTTGTTTCCAGACATCAGGAAAATATGAATTATTAAGGCAGTTGTTGAAAATAATTGTCAAAAATTGTATGGCGACATATGCGACGTTTTTGATAATTTTGTTGGAAATGTTATCTGTGCTGGTGGACTTTTTGCATCTGATCGTCCTGTTTCGATCGAAAAGTTGAGCAGGGTTTGAAAAAATAACTTAAATTGACCGGGTTTACGGACGTGTTTGTGCAATTAAAGATTGTAACGCAGAAGCTAACTGCCTGGACAGTCAGGGCTTCAATAGTCGATATGCATCGATTCGAGACGAGTTGTCTCTGAAAGCGGATTCGAAGTATTCCGCGTAATCATCGCATTTTTCTTGGGAAAGGTTGGAAGTATTCGAGCCGTTTAATATGGGTTTGGGGAGTTTAGCCTTTCTGTTGCAAGCCCTATTTATGTCCTGAAAACAGTGCGGACCGGGTTGAAGCCAATTTCTTTCTGAACTGTTAATCGAGAAACATTTTCGTTTGTTCCTCAATAATTGTTGACAAGCAGGTTAATGTGCGACAACACTGTTCTTTAGGGTTCGGTGAAAAATACGGTTAAGTATTTATTTCGAAGTAAGTTTCTGCCTAAATTTGAATAATTTTAGCAGTTGAGCCGGGAGATTTTTGTATTTGTAGTTTTTGCTCGGCACTACACTAGAAAAGAAGGCGAAATTTCCTTCAATGGCATTGTTGAAGTTAATGTGGAAGCCACTTTCCAAGTTTTTGAGATCGTTGCATTGATGAAAATGAAGTCCTTCTAGCTATGAATGAAATTAAATCTATTGCAGTAGGATCAGACGGATTGCCTTCACGAATTATTAAACTGATTGCACATTATATTATTAACACTTTAACTCATACATATTTGTAACCACTGCCTCACGACGTCTCAATTTCCCAGTCAGTGGAAAAGAGCGCTTATGTTGCCTATCCAAAAAAAGTCTTCATTTCTATTTTAACGGACTATAGAATACTTAGTCTTCTATGTTTTTTTGCTAAGGTTTTTGGAAAGATATTTTATATGCAGGCTGTGAAATATATTGATCTAAATGGATATTGTTATTGACTTGTTAGCAATTTGGATTCCGACGGAATCATAGCTGCGAAATTGCTATGCTCAAGGTAACATCAGATATACATGAAGCGCTAGACAAAGACCAGCTTACAATCCTTTCTTTGTTTGATTTCAGCAAGGCATTTGTTTCTATCAATCATATGTTCTGCTCCTGTATTCCTCTATCGTAATGGGCCTTGGTCCATTTGGTGGGGCTCCGCAAGGCTGCTATCAGGGACTCTTTTAATTCTTTCCACGGTGTAATGCTATCTTTGTAAGTTCGGTCCGCAGGGTCGCCATGTGAATAACTTCGTTGTCTCGTAGGAGAGTGCTCTGGTATTAAGAATGAATGAGATATTTTAGTGATTATCTTGCTTAGAGCTGAGAAGCTCAATTCTCCAAAAATCCACCAATGTTGAAGCTAAAAGCTCAATAATTTGGTGTCGGTGTATCTTTTAACAGGAGCTGAGAAGCTCATTACCTGTGTTGGCCATGTTAGAGGTGAGAAACTCAATATCTGGTATGAAGAAAATGCCACAAGAATTACTGGTTAAATTCTGACCATTTATTTTCAATACCTCTATATTTATACTATATTAAAAGTGCTTAATTTGCTAAACCTAAAAATGAAATTTCTTTCTTATGGGAAAGACTATCCCCGTTACAAATACTTTATGAAAATTGCTTACCTTACTCATATCGATAAAATTTAATGTTATCGATAAATGCATGACCTCTATGTGAACAAGCAATCATAATGGTTAAATGCTTTTCTTATTAAAAGTGTGCTAAGCGAAATGAAATAAAAATGACATACAGTCATCGGTTGCGTCATAGCACAATTACTTTTTTATAGTTCATTGAGTAATACGTAATATGCTTTATCACGGTGTAATGGTGACCAGTGATGATCATATTACTTTTTACAACTCTTACTTTGATAATTTTTTTAATGGATCGTAGAATGGCGTGTGGCTATTCCGATCGTATTTGTTTTGTTTTGTTATGTTTGCTTTTACTCTCTTTATTATTATTATTGTTGAGGTGCTCTTATATGCATTTACCGTTACGGCATGTAGGTTATGTAGGTACGCTCTACATCAAGCTGCTGAGAAAACTCTCAAAAGAATTTTTATTTTCTTCGTCTGCAGTAAAACTCAACAGGAGTTTTTTAAGTGGACCCAGTCAATTTGTTAAGGTGAATGAGGTGTGCTCGGGTGAATCATCTCTATTATCTGGGGTTCCTCCAGGATCCATTCTTGGCCCTTTGCTATTCAGCCTCTACTTGAATGACATTATCGACATAATATTAGATATTTCCGTTCATTTATAGGCTGACCTCGTGCAAATGTATCTAAACAGACCAGTTGACTTGATGGAGGATTGCGTATGCCAATTCAATGATGACCACGCTACAGGTCTTATATATTATATATAATTTTTCAATGCTAAATCACTTGGAGTTGAATCCCAGTAAGTCAAATTGCTTAACGTGGTTCCTCACTTTACATATGGTAGTATGGTGTTCTCAGATCTTGACACAGCCTGTCGAAGGAGGCTCTTGATGGCATATAATGATGTCCTCCTCTTTGTATTTAAATTGCCGCGCTGCAGTCGTATATAATGTTTGTTAACATGGTTGTCTGGATGCTCTCTGGATGCCTACCTAACCCAACATAGATTAAAATTTCTTCAAAGATTAATAACCTATAACCAACAGCCCCCGTACCTATTCGAAAAGCTTAGCTTCCTGCAATCAGCTAGACACAGGAATCTTCTAATCCCTCGTTGTAGTTCTCAATATGGCCAGCATTCTTACTTTTTGCAATGTACTCGTAAATGGAATGTATTGGCACATGACATTCAGTGCACGAGAAGCAGTAGAACTTTTGTAGGACTTTTTAAATCATTGACCCGCTTGCTTAAATCGGATTATTGTCGTATCTATGAATGTTGCTCCACTAAATCTAAGTTTATCAAATTTTTCTTTCACTGAATGTTAGGTGTTTGCTCTAAATTTTTTATTGCAGTGGAAATCTAATCTCAAAAATTATTCTCAGTTAAGGTAAGCTTCCTTTTTAATCAAAAATCTAAATTTATATATAATTATTTATGTAAGTACTAGGGGGGGGCCGTTGGCGTTGCCCGGCGGTAAACTTAAATACCTAGGTGGTTAGAGATGCATAATATCTAAGCTATTATCTGATTCTATAGCGCAATTCCGTACTCTAGGGTTTCACTCTGGGTCTGTATGGGTATGTATGTGTGCGTGTAGAGTGTGCGTGCATACAATCATATGTGTGGGAGAGTGTTGCTCTCTACGTCGACGCGTTTCCATGCAGTGCCCAAATATATAGTAAAACATGAAATTATTTGTATGGCAACCCAACAAAGGAGTTGCCCGATTGGTCCCAATTTTGAACTGTATTAGCAATTTTTATGAAAACTATGTCAACAAAATATTAGCTGTCCACCTCGACGACTTCTCAGGCAGCTACCACGTATATAGTGAAAAACAAAAGTTTTTTATGTTAAAACCAAGAAGGGGTAACTAGATTTAGTCCAATTTTGAAGTTTTATTTACCGTTGTTATGAAAACACTACGTACCAAATTTCACGTATGGCAACCCTACGAAGGAATTGCCCGATTTCTCCACATTTTCGAACTTAATTTACATTTTTTTTTACCAAAGGCCCGTGTACAAAATTTCAGCTCTCTACGTCGACGTATGAGACAGTGTCCAAATATATAGTGAAAATCTAAAGTGTTGTATGGCAACACCAAAAATAGGTTGCCCGATTTGATCCATTTTTGAGCTTGTCTTTGCAATTTCCATGAACACGCGGTGTACAATATTTTAGCTTTCCACGTCGACGCGTTCTGGGTCAGTATTTTAAATTTCGACAACAGCGCCATCTTTCATGTCCAAAACTATGTAAACGGTGTACAAACACTGTGATACGTGATTTTTATATATTAAGATAAAAATCCAAGAACATTTCATCAACATAAACGAACCACTTCAATATTACTATAATTTTTACGACTTGTTTTTTCACTGTTCCTTT
This sequence comes from Dioctria linearis, assembly GCA_963930735.1. Lineage (NCBI taxonomy): Eukaryota > Metazoa > Arthropoda > Insecta > Diptera > Asilidae > Dioctria > Dioctria linearis. Next base: position 16,372 of record CAWVNZ010001740.1, on the reverse strand, counting down.
TCATTGAGCGAAAATGCTATAAAATCTTAAAAAAAAGCATGGCAACTTTATTACCTTCCATCACCCTACAGCTGGATTTTATCCTTCCTTATTATATATATACATATACATATATACAAGCGTACATGGAAGTTGAAAGTACTTTTCCCTGTTGACATACTTCATTATAGCAATAAAAGTACGTTTTTGCCATCTTTTGAAATGAAGACATATTCTGCCGACATTCATGAATATCAATAGCCATTTTGCTGTAATTTGTAAGGATGATACTGCTACACTTTTGCTGCACCATGTTGCAGTTTAGTTCAACTGAAGAATTTATTATAAAAAAAAAAAATTTAAGGGATTTCTAGAGGTCCAGCCACCGTCGTCGGTTCGGTAATCGCAAGCAGCCTGCATATTTCAACCACACAATCTGGGCAAAAAACTGGAAACTTTCGCAAGTGCACGATATTTTTCGTCACAAAACTTTCACAATTTCCTCCCGACTTCTGCTGTTGAAAAAAAAAAGATGAAGAAAATATTTCACTTTTTACGAACCATTTTAATTGCATTTTATAGCTGCATTCAAAAGAATTGAAAAACCCGCCGAATATAGCATGTGAAATTGGTCTAGAGACCAAATTGAAAGCCTCAAAGACAGTGTTAGGTATGAAGGGGGGTCGGATCAATATCAAATGTCACAAAATTATAAATTTAATAGGATAGAGACAGAGGACATACTACATACATACATACGTACTGGCAGTTAGGTATGCATTAAATTTATTCGAAAAATGCACATAAAAAAGTACTGCCCTGCTGATACGGAGAGAATTTTCTCAGGACGCAAAGTGCAAAAACTTTTGATTTGAATATCTGCCAAAAATTCAGTGCGGCATGAAAATGTCCGTTTTTCTATCTTATGATGACTCCATAACTCCAACTCCAACTCCAATTCATGATTATGGGAAAAATTAAATTTACTCAGGAGAAAGTTCTGCTGTGCATGTAGGTACATCGGAGAACACTTTGCGTTGTTATAACTTTTGGGGAATTGAATTGAAATATCTTTTGAATATAGGTACGCTAGGGCTATCTATATATTTCCTATGGCTGTACTATATGTGGATGTGTGGCCCGAGCTCATGCGGCTCCTGCCTTTGAGGCCATTCATCCATTGTGTTCCAGAGGAGCTTTTCTCTCCATTGTTCTTTTAATCGTTTTGCGTTATTATATTTAGGTTAGCTTCCTTCCTTTGGTTTCGAATCGAATGCTTTTCAAACGGCAGCTAGATATGTGTTCCACATTAGGCACTTGAACATATCATAAATTATACATGTCGTTCATACGGATAAACATACATATGTACGTACGGACATTGTGAGTTTTCTTGACGGGTCCTCGAGATATTATTAAATGAATTTATATTGTTCCTTCGTTTTTATAGCTAAATTGTTTCTTGTTTGAGTGTTTTATTTTGAGGAGCTTTTGAGATCATTTATTCTAAAGTTACCAGTATGAACAAAAGAAATACGAGCGTAATTATTGAAATATATATTATGAATTGTGCATTTAGATGATTGTTCAGATGGCAATGTCTTGTCAGCTGATCAATCCATAGAGAATGAAAGATATGTACGAGTATATGCTCATCTTTAGTCGTGTATGCTGAATCTATCATACTCTACATAAAATTTGAGTATTTTTCTGGAATGAGTAGGGGAGACTGGGGTAACATTTTCATTTCCAGTGCTTGTAAAAATGTTGATCTGACAGCTTAATCAAAACTGATTACCGTTGCATAAATCGTATTTATTTGAGTAAAAAATGACAATACCTTCCTTCTAACTACGATTAGGCTTCACAAGACAGGTATAAAATGTAAAAGGTAAAATGTAACAACTGACCCCATCATCAGGAAAGTTGTGACATACATAAAAAACTTTAAAATTGGTAGAAAAAAAATGCTTATTAACAGAAACTTATAATCAGTCAGGTCCTTAAAATATATTCCTCTAAATTCTAGGGAATACTCCCTAAATTTTAGGGAATATTCCCTAACTGACTGCTAATTAGATATCTATTTCTCGCTTGGAAAATTTCAATTTAGTTTTAAAATATAACTTTTGAAAATAAGTACGTTCGGTTAATAACAGAAATTATAATATTTATACAAAATGTATATTTACCAATAATATCAATATGTGTTTCACAGCAACATCTGAGGCTTAAGCTTTCGAGGTGATGGGCTTAAGTTAAGCTTGGCTTAAGCCAGTGATGTCACTTAAGCCTTGACTGTGAAACTGGAATATTTATTAAGCCTTGACTTAAGCCATCGCTGAGGCTTAAGCCTGGGCTGTGAACCGGCCATTATCTCTGCAAAAACTTCAAAATTTTCAAAAAGCTTTTGGGCAGTATTGCCATCATTTGAAGTTCCACTTCCGCAAGTTCAAGTCTGATCTACTATCGAACTTATTTTAACCTTAAAGGCAGACTTTATATCCATTTTTTTTAATTGTAAACTGCTCCTTTTCTTTTTTTTTTGATATCTAAGCGATAAGAAACATGAATAAAATATTTTAAAAATCGAATCAATGAGTGAGGAGGAGATAGTCCAGCTCATTGCGCACTCATTTGTTTAAGCATTTATCTATATTGTTCATCTCCGTTGGCTTAGCCTCACATATATAACATTTTGACTAAGCCCACTGCAGACCTTGTTATCAACCATAGTTAATTGTAGCTCGTGTTTTATTGACAACACTTATTTCTTTATATTTATATCAGAAGGTACCAAGAATTTTCTTTTTTTTTACAGGTTTTTTTAAACTGAAAGCGTATTGGCCCACAGTATTTAGTCGAAGATGGACGGGGATTTTCTAGCCAAATTTTTTTATTATCTGAAGGATCAACTAAGCGAAGAGGCACATAAGATGTGAGAAACAAATTTGCATATCGGTTTTCCGAATCAGTGAAATATTGTTTGTACTCGTTATGACCTGTACTGCCATCGAGGCTACATGTTCCTATTATACATAATTTATTTGACGACGATTCACACGTATTTTCTACGACTTTTTTTTTGCGACTCTACTATTCGCAAAATTCTGTGATCTAAGAGACTTTGCAGCTGTATTTCTGCAACACTTTCACTCACACTGTAAATTTTTCAGGTTGACAATTTGTTTTTTTTTTGCATTAAGGATCTCGTTATATGATCGTAAACCTTTAGATGATAATTTAGAATTGATAAATTCTTTTACCAATAAATATTGGTGCTTAGTTAATTTTGCTTCGGTAAGTAGAGATAAAACCGCGTTTGTGCATATATCTATCGATGAAAAGTCGGTTTTCGACTTATAAGAACTTTCATGGAATAACTGAGAAAAGGACTCGTCTATTTTGTCTAACTTAAGTAATCTTCGTTGTTTTGTAGTACGTGTGCTGTACTCAGAGAAACCTTTTGTACGCCTTTCACGTTTATGAGTAAACGTTGAGCCATTTGCACTCTCCAGCTCAACTTCTTTTATGATGAATCTGAATTCCTGGTTAAAAACTGTAACTGTGTGTTATTGCATTGAGCATTTTTCCATAAGGCAAATCAAATATTCAACACGTGATTTTAAACTATTCAGGTTTAAAGTTTCTACGTATTTGGGTGTCATACTATCCACTAGAATTTCAAAAAAAATTTTAGTTTTTTCAGTTTCACCTACACTTTTCCTTGAGAATGTTCAATGTACCTGGAAAAATAAAATATTTATGACGCAATAAACAATAACACAAAGTCTATGTGAAGCGAGAGAATTGTAAAACTATATTTTTTAAAAATGAAGTTCGTAAAAGCGCTAATATTCTAAATAACATAAAATTAACAAACATACTTTGATCTTGGAAATCCATTGCAAAAGAACTTACAGTTGTATCACTTTTCCAGGAGCTGACACGAAAATCAAAGGGGTGTCAGTAACTCACCGATAACACTTAATTAGCGCTCGTTTAATCTGCTAATTTCGAATACGAAAGAGGAATGATGAGGTGCCGATATATATATTTATACCTGTATAAGGCTCGGATATCGGTCGAATTTAACTAGTCGTTAATTGGCAGAAATTTCGATGTATCCCTTTTTGTCGTATGGGATGGACCACTGTGCATAGCTTTTAATTTTGAAAATTTTAGTATTAATTAGTGAAATAAACATTGATAGAGCGATATCTGCAAAAGAGAAATTATTTATCCCGTTGGTAATTGCGTCTTACATTTCATAAAGCATTTCGACATTAAAAAAAAAAAAAAAAAACAAATCAAACCAAATCCGAAACCGAAAAAAATAATTGTTTTAATTTTCAAATCTCTTCACACTGATTAGCATCATGTCTGTATCTCATCATCTTCTAGAAGAAATTAACATACGTGTATCTAGTGATGGACTAACATCTAGCACTTAGCAATGTCACAATATTGAAAACTAATTTTACGCTTAATTAAACTCTTAACATCAAAGGAATCACGAACCCCATAGCATCGGTCATTAATTACAATTAAAGGACGAGACAGTGTTGTAAGACGTTCATTCTGCTGCAAATCGGTCATTCAACATATATATTGACAGGTTGTCAGCACCATTTGGTAACTTAAATACCTGCTGCTGGTGAAGGGCAGCTTAAGGGCAGCCAGATGGAGCTATTTTGAGGGTTGCCTTTTATGTGCACAAGGATCAATCTCAATTTATTTTTGTATCCGAATGGAATAAGCTTTTTCAACTACCGCACACTATATTCAGCTATACACGCAGTGCCTTCACCCTTAGACTTAGATCCTTCACCACCGTTTACACATACAGTTTGATGGGTCTTCTGACCTTCCAACTCCTTTATAGCCAATTTCATTTCGTGACTTTCCCCCTTACGGCCCCCGCAGCAATTTGATGTGCACAAAACTAGCGAGATCCTTATATACCTACTCGTTGTCCTCCTTTTGCTAGTTGTTATTTCCTAGGTTATATACTTCGGTTCGATTACCTTTCCAGCATCATCCTATCTAACTAGACTAGTTGTAGTAGACGAATCCTATTCTATGTTGAGCATCCTCACGTCTGAGATGGGTCCAACGTGCTACACCATAACTTAGCGCTTGCTGCCGTCAAATGTTTTCTTACTTTTTTTTCCTTCTTGGGGTCGGTTTGGGAATAGAGTAAAAATATAGGATGTATTCACCCCGGGAACCCCATCCTTTGATATGTCCTTTTTTTTTTTTCTAGTCTTCTTCGTCTAATGTGATTTTTTTCTGGTTGCTTTCGGGTAATGGATAAATCACGAGGAACTATGCTTTTCAATTAGTCAGGGGGAAGTATCGGGATGATGTGCATGAAATTTTCACTTTGCAAGTTCTAATTAGGATTAAGTTCACATATTCCGTCCAAAGGACCTCGGTTTCTAATTAACTAGGGTACAAGTTTTTTTTATGTATGTGAAATTTTTCGGTTCATTTATTTTTACTGTTTTTTTTTGTAACGTGGCTGATTGCTAGTTTTAATATCTCTTCAAATGTTATTTCAGTAGCAAATTAAATTTAGTGTAGAAAATAAATGAAAAAAATTTGTTTGAATTTGAAGTGCACGTTTGCTGTAGTTTTAAAAATTTTATATAAAATCGTGGAAAAAATGTCGAAGCATGCACGGTTTACTGTCGCAAGTTCGTTAAATGGTTAGTAACTATGGATATGAAGAAGTGGCATAAGTGCTGTTCCTGTTTGCAGATTTTTTGTGTGAGGAAAGGTAGAGTGTGTTAAACTATTCCACATTCGCATAGTTCACAATAAGAAAGGATTTCGAAACTTCGCCATAGTGTAGGGTTAGAAACTATTTTAAAGGAAAAAGGAATAGATTTGCAGAACGAATATTTCAAAGCTTTCTCTATTTCCAGCATTGAATGTAATACTTGGGATAGTTTCAGTTATGTACGTGAGTTTAATCTGTTCCGTTGGAATAGCACGCAATGAGAAAATGTTGTTAGCATTTTATACTTGAAAAAATATTTGGTTGTTCTGTTCCTAGCCTGGGGGGTACTAACATTTTCTACTTGATAGAGCTAGGTGATTTCAGAGCTTAGTTGAAAGTTGTTTAAGGTGTAATATCGGAGGGGACGGCTCATATCAACTTGGTAGTATATTTGTAGATTATAAATTTTTAACTCATTACGAAGCTTTTTCATTTTTTGTGCATTATTAAAATTGCTAAGAATTCAACTCGTACCTATATGCCATTTTCGGGCCATTTTCGGACAATCAAGTATTGCTTCATAATCTATATTTCGAAGACAAGTAAACTTTATAGTTACGAAATGCAACCTAATATGTAATTGATTTTGTCGAAGTTGTTTTCAGTTTTAAGCTGATTCATTAAAAATTTGGTAGCAATACCACTACCTTCAGTCTTCGTTATATGGGGAAGCTGAGCATCAAAGATCCTGCATAGTAGGTATACATCTATGAAAGTGATCGTAATATGTTCGCTCTTAACTTTGAGCAGGTGGTGAACATTGTTACATTTTGTTTGAAAGAAACATGGACTCTCGGAAAATGTTGCGGGTGGTTTTTAGAACACCGAAAATTCTAAAAATGTATCCTATGATAAGAACACAAGATCCTGGATAAAGATGGTGTCTGAGCAACCCCAAGTAACATTGGAGGTTGAATTTCCTATCTTTGAGGGCCGATTTTCGTTAAAATTACGTAAATTAGACTTAAGAAGTTAACCTCAAAGGCCACTCTCTTTTAAGGTTAATTAGGAAGGAAATTTTACTTATTAATTCCTTAAATTAGGTCCTCAAAGTAATCTTGACTTTGTAGTTAATTATTAGGGAAAAATTACGTAATAATTCCGTTTTAATTTACCTCGTAGGAATTAGGAGAAGCAAGGAAAAAATAAGGAAAATTTCCATCCTTTTTACCTAAATTTTACTTAACTTTGAGGTCAACTTTAAGGAAATGTATGGACTTTGGGACTTTGTAGCTAGATCTATTCCTAATTTCAAGGCAAGATAACGTAAATATTCCCTAAATAAATCCCTATTCGATTGTGTTCGCCCTCAAAGTCCGAATCCACAAAAAAGTTAACCTGAAGGTAAATTGGACTAAGGCTACGTTTGGCGAAATTCCTAAAAGTTGAAATTACATAATAATACAACCAAAAATTAAAGTTCACTTATGTACTTTTGCTTGGCTTCATTATCACTGGAATTATTGAACTGCTTCTCCCATCATCAAGATTACAAATTTACGACACATTTATATCGGAATCAGTCAGACTCTGGAATACCATTTGCATCTTTTCTTAAAGATGCTACACTTGACTTGGGCAAATAGGTACACTTAATTATTTGATTCCCAACCATGGCGAATATACGCATATATAATTGCGTTTTCATTCACCCGCTTTTTAATAAATCTTGTATCCAAATGATGATGGTAATCACATGGTTTACTATTTTTAAGATGTAAATAAATCAATTCAATTCTTTCAATTCTTTACCTATTTAAGGCAAAATTCCATAATTTAGGGCAAAATGACTTATTCTATGTTGAAATATATTTATAGAAAAAAATTATCATAACCTTTGAACACAAAATAACCTAAACAAGGATTTTTGCCCTCAAAGTCGAAAAATTTGGTTATTTCATCTTGCAATCCAGGACATTCGACGTATAAGGAAAAATTGTAAGTCAAACTAACTTTTAAGTCAAGAAATGTAATATGCGCCATATTTATGTAACAAAACATGGCTGCCATATATTAAAGGAATAAATATAAAAATTGCATAATACTTTAATTTAACGTTTTCTATAGTTACTGTAAAGATAACCCAATTAAATGAATTTTCCTTAATTTCAGATCGATTAATGAATATTTAAATTAATTTCAATGCTCTAAATCGGAAACCAAAGAATAATTTAAAAAAATTTTAAATTATTATTTTTTAAATACACAATATTTTGAAAGCGCGTTGGTGTTTTTTCGAAAAATTATTTCCATATTTATCAAAAAAATTTTTCTAGTTTTAAATAGAACGCTTAGGAACTGCGAGAATTAATTTGAATAGGCCATAATTTCTATATACTTTATTAAAGCAATACTTCTCATAATCTTTCAATTTGGTGTTATGTGCCTTGTTCATAATATTTGCATCACCTACTAGAGCAAATATATATGTACACACAATTCTTATAAAATGTAATTACTTCCATATTAACGCACACCTTAACATGAGTTAAACTAGGTAGAAAATAGGTCGAGATCAAGGAAAATTTACGTAATTTCGACGTGAAATTTACGTTCAATTTATCAAATCAAGGAAATGAGTACTGTTCCCTGTAGGGAAATATTCCCTAATTTCCCTAATATTTACGTTGATACGACGTCCTCTCATTCTCCACTTACGTAAATCGGACGTAAATATTAGGTAATCTTAACTTAATCACAATTAGTCGCTGCTCTAATTTACGTCGCATAGACGTTAACTCGACCTGAAAAAGTGGGGAAATGTTACTTGGGACGATTTGTTCTATTGTGTAATTTTTGGGAGTAATTTATTTATTTATATTCTAGTCTACAGACTGCATCTCCAACAGATTATGCAATATAACATAAATAAATAAATTCTTTTCATATAATCAATCATTATTATAAATATATATAAGATTTAGTATAAATTCGAAAAGTAAGTAAGATTTAGGTATCACTTGGAACGTTCAAGAGCTTAACTAACTAAATTTCGTTAATAGCGATGAAAGCAACAGAAAATGGATTCATGCTAACTATAAGAGGTTTGGTGATAAGATACACATAACAAGAATCTAGTTCTTAGGGCACAACCTGGCACATAAATATTGAATAAAATTATTGGCAATCAGGTGATCAAAAGCATAGCATTTTAACCGTGCTGCCAATGCAATAGTGGCTTTACTAACCGTGAGTGGGCCTGTATCGAAACTCAAATAACAAACAACAAAGAACAAATAAACATAGAAAATAATAATTTAATAATCATGTTAAAATATTAAATAATTATATATAGACATAAGAAAAGAAATTAAAGTTTAACTTTTCTGAATTTTTTTCCGCAATAGCAATAACAGTGAAACTTGACAACTTTTCTTACGACAAGGTACTTATTAAAGAAATGGAATGAATTCTTTTGGATTCTGTTTTAAGGCTAAGTTTTAATATTATTAGTTGTTCCGACAATTCAGGCCTAATATCGCTGCTATATTATTCAATCAAATCTAATACTCTTCTTTTTGACAAGTTTATGTACTATGTACTAATCCTTATCGGTCGGTGTTATTTTACAGAAAACTTCTGCTATCATCGTCATTAGAACTTTTAAAATTAAATATATGTATTTTCTTGTTCCACACGTTAAAGTCAGAGTGATCATCACAAATCTTCGCGGAACTTATATTGCGTTTTTTTTTAATAAATATAAAATGCAACGTTCCTGCATGAAAATCACAGTAAAACTAATGAATTGAAAGAAAGATAAAAAAGACTTCAGGGAATCCGGAGAACTCCTTGTTTAGTTATCAAATATTTTCACTTTTACACGATCATTGAAATTTACTCAAGACAAAATTTTTATAAGTTGCATAGAAAAATAACGGTACGAAAGTATAATAGTGGAAACAATGGAGGAGTAGTATTTATACAAATCGTAGTTTTTACTATATATACTTTACTTACTTACTTTATATTATATAAAGAAATTAGTACAAAACAACGAAATCTGCTAAAATTGATCTAAAAGACCAATTATTACGATACCCTAGAACAGGGATTCCCAAACTAGTATTGGCAAGAGACCCCTTTTCCAAAATGAACTGATACCTCAAAGCCCCATAGCCAAATTGCGTTAAAATTCCTCTCTCTAGTTTTTTTTTCCTATTGATACACAATACTTACCAATTTAAGAACTTTGCGGTTGGTTAAGTGAGTAAACTTGACATCATTTTCTCATCAAAATTTAACAAAATAAATAGACATAAAAGTCAGTAAATATCAAGTGTAATTAAAAGTTATTAATACAAATTACGTAAAAATACTTAGGTAGGAAATTATTTTTCGAAAAAAACATTAAAATCTGTTAATTAATAGGGATCGATTTTTAGACCTCGTCGACCCCCAAAATCAGTTTTCTTTTATATCGACTCCTGGGAAACCGATATCGACCTCAAGGGGTCTATATCGACCACTTTGGGAATCCCTGCCCTAGAAGATGAATGCCCGTATGTCATTTCGTATAGTCCCCTCGCCTAAAGTAGTTCTTCGCATATATTTCTAGATGGTTTCGTTGGAAAATAAAAATTATATAACCAATTTGGCAGGATTTAATATTCTGTAGAATTTTTTAGTAAAATAAAAATCTGTAGGGCTTATGGCTTTCACAGTATACGTAAAAAAGTAAAATTTTTGTATGGCAACACCAAGAATAGGTCGCCCGATTTAGTTCATATTTGAACCTGCATTTAAAGTTTTTTTAAAAATGCCGTGTACAAAATTTCAACTCTCTACGTCGAGACGTTCTCACATATATTGTAAAAAACCAAAGACAATTTTTTGGTATGGCAACCCTACAAGGAGTTACCCGATTTGATTGATTTTCAAACTTAAATCTGAATTTTTTTTAGAGAGGCATTGTCCAAAACTTTAGTTCTCTAAGTAAACGCGTATTTTGTGTTTTTCGTGTGGACGGACAGTCGGACGAACACGAACATGCAACAATCCAAAGAACTTTTAATATTCTGCGTAGGTTTTCAATCCATTTCTAGCAGCATTATTTCTATGCATTACAAATGCCATGAGAATCTTGTTATAGCCAGTGGATTTTGTCTAGGGTATAAAACATACAATAAACATCTTTGAACTTAAAAAGAAGTATCTTGCGTTTGCCACACTCAGTGAACATGACTCTTGTGACTTTTGTAGGAAGTTTATTTAACACGTAAGCGCCGGCTTGTACCACCGGTGGCTCAAATGCGAATGTTCCATCTGGCGGCGTGTACCACCGGTGGTTCACATCAGCTATATTTTGTAGGATAGTTTTGTTAGTACAAAAAAACATTATGTGGTTAAAAATAATATTTTTATTGAGAAACTCAGAGTTTGAATAATCGTTTAAAACGTATAATTTTAAATGCAAGATTTGAACCTGGTACCGGATTCACTAACACAAGAGTTGTGGAGATGAGAGTTCTTTTGACACTTAACTCTCCACTCAGAATTCTGTAACTCGGGGAATTTGTATTGAGAATTACCACACTCTCTATTCCACTCGACAAAACTCTCAACTGACAGTATTCGCTGTGTTTTGTGAAGGTAGCTAGGTACGTAGGATTTTCAAATTAAATTATGGACTCACCGCGTATCCTCGCTAGAGAAATGTGAATTTTGGTGTCTCAATGTACCCGCTAAAAATTTTAAAACACGCGAAAATGGTCATTTTGTTCATCTTCCAGTACAGAAGATAGATGCTATAAAAATTTTAAATATGCTCATTAAAGCTTGTATATAGGATTAAATCGCATCTAAATTTTATCCAGTAATTAGATATGTAATTAGTTTTTGAGTTCGGTAAATGGCTTTGGAGATAACTCCAAAAGAGATGAAAAAATGGTCTTTTTTTGGTACAAAAATGGAAATATTTTCAACCCATCATTATGAAGAACTGGTAAGTCGTGGAAATTCACTTTCAATGAGAAAAATGTACACAACAGACTTTTAATGGATGTCAAATAAAGAACGAAACAAATATATGCAAAATATAGGACCTGGGGTGTATATGACCCAAGTGCAAAAATCCGTCTTTCGGCGGTAAAAAGTCAGCTATAAAGTTAAAATGATCAAAACAAAACTACACCGCTCGATTACCCGCTTCTCCCTCTTTAATTTGATACCAAACATGACGTATTTTGGACAACCATAGTGAGGAGTGGTACGACCCCCTACTCCAAAACTTTTTCATCTATGTTTTTGTACTCTAGACCCTAAGGCAGGTCCTGCACACCGAGATGATATATATCACAAGGCGATTTATGTCACAAAGAGACATTTATCACGAAGAGACTGAATTCGAATTATATTATGTAAAATTCATTGAAATATCTCCTGTACTCGCATACGAAAGAGTCAGAGACAAATATCATAAAGAGAATGTCTTCAAGCGACACTAGCAGTGTGTCTCTTGGCGTAATTCACTAGAAGACTTTTTACGTAGTTCAGTATACCAATATTCAACTTTCCTCTGCAGAAGTGTATCTATCGTTAATTTCGAAATACTGCAAAAATGAAAAACACCGACTCCGTTTTTAAGATAAGGTTTATAGAAGCAATTGAAAGACACAGTTGTTTTGTGGAATTTTAATTTATCAGACTACAGCAAAAGAGAAAAGACTGAGAAAGCTTCATTTCAGTAATTGAAGGACCCAAATTTGCCGACAATTAAACTCATTAAACGGATACTTTTTTTACGACATACCTTAGACATATGAATAACCGTTCCTCTGGCTGAACTGAGAGCCGATAATTTGTCTTTTTTTGAAATTTTTTCACAAATAAACTTGAGTAAATCAAAAAAAGTTATTTTTATTTTGCCTATAGTAAAATTTGAATTTGTTGACATCTAATTCGAGCTCTACTCTACTTTTTAAATGTTTTCTTTATAAAAGGGATGCACCCAAAGTTTCTTATACGTCTACGCCTTTACGATTTAAATAATACCACACTATTGGGAAGTCGTCATCACTACTTGATTCCATTTTGTACTATGAATGTTGATACTGGTCTATAAAATGCATTCCAAATAAAAATCTCCTTAATGTGCGGGACGCGTACCGTCAGAAGATGTATATCTCTTTGAGACATAAATCTGTTTATGATATTTATCATCTCGGTGTGCGACCGGCCTAATTCCGAAGGAAGAAACCCCAATACTCTACAAACCTCCACTCACAGAGTTAGCCGTCCTTCAATATTGCGATTTCACTCACGTTTTCCCTAACTCCCCCATGTATGTTAGAGAATCGCGAATGGAGAGTTAGGTAGTTTTAACTGGCGAAAACGAAAATTCTCAGCTCCCAAACTCTTCGAGTTACAGAATCCGGCCCCTGGGGCCTCCTTATGTCGGGGGTACTGTACCTTTAATTCACTTGATACACCTTTTGCTACGGCCCTATAGTTCAATCTGCCAATGCATAGCGAGTGTAGTTTCATTGTATTTGTTCAATTTTATCAATTCTATGAATAGTTTGATTGGTGTGAGGACATATAACACAGAAGCATATTAGGGAAATAAAACTTTTAAGAAGTGTGTCTTCATGCGTTTTATAAAATCAAGAATCTTAAGAGTCCTAGTAAAAATATAATCAATGTGTAAACAGCTCCGCACTTTTACGTTAGAAAAGACACTAATGCCCTAAACACACAGCGCTCCTAATGAATAATTAACTACCGACTCCTTAGACCATAATGATTCATTAGGCAACTGCAGACACACCACCATTTATTTAATTAAAATGTACTGTCGAACTGGTTTAGACATACTTATGATAATGAAGGAGCGAAATGGATCGAATCGACGCTATAAACTTAAGGTGTTTCTAAACGATCTGGCAAAATGCCAGAAATCTGCCAATTTGTGTGGGTAGATATCTGTCCTACTGATTATACACCAGAGCAGATATTCGGGCAGATTTCATCTGGCACAAAGTTGTCAGATAGTTTTTGGTCAGTTATCTGGCATGCGTCTGGCGTTATTGATTACACGATCTGCGATTTTTCATCTGGTAAAATACTGCTTTTATCATTTTTTCATTGTTCAGAAATGACTTCTAGAGAAAGGTACGCCGCTGCTTTTATTATGAATAGTGAATTTTGTATAAGTGAAAAAGTGGATGTTGTTCGATTTCGGTGATCAAGCGCATTGTTTCAGCACTGGTCCATGTTGACTTTTTGCTTTCTTCTCCGCTTCGCCTTGCTTTCATCTGCCATTTTGTTAATTATGTATATTTATGCTATTTATATACTGTATAGTCCTGGTAGAATATAATAATATATAATTAAGTATATAATATTAAACAAACCTAGTATAAACTTGTCTCCTGCAGTCTGTTCTATACTCCTATCACTACGAGCATAAAACTATTTTTTATCAGGTAAACTGGACAGATATCTGCTTAATTCAAATATTTACTAAGCAGATTGTGCCATAATTTTGCGAGATAGAAAGGCTGATCAATCGCGCGGCAGACGTCTGGACATTTCTGAGTGCCAGACGTTGTCGCCAGATATCTGTCTATATCTGCCACCGTTATTTCATGTATCTAAGCACAAAAGTTTACATCGTTTAGGAGCCCTTTAGTTTTAATTTTTTTTTTTTTAATTTAATGATTTGGAAATGAAAAAACATTATATTGAAAAGTGTTTTGATAATATAATTTTTGCTTTGAATTTCTTCTTCTAATTTTTCAAATAGGCAGATGCACAGCGGAGCTTAAGATTTATATTATATGGCAAAATACATTCAGATCTAGTACATTTTTCCTCAGTAGAGCTTTAATGATGCCAAAAAAAAGCACTTCATTAGTGTACTTCGAGCCATAATTATGTAGCACACGGAATTTTAATGAATAATTAGTTCTAACGATTCGTTAGATCGTGCTGTGTGTCTCGGGTATAAGGTTCAGTACAAAGTCCGCTCACAAACCGGTGAAAAGTATATTACTTACATTTGCTTGAACTAAGAGCCAGTCCATTTGAAAACCACAATTGTTGTAAACGATCAAGATTCGACAGAAGTAGGCAAATGTCGGATGGATTTTTAAAAGTCAATAAAATCATATACCAGAGGGGAACGAAGTGGATACCTTGACGAACACCAAACACAGCTCGGAAGCTTGCAAATTGAAAACATTCTAATTGAACATACTGAGAACAATTACTAATCAGAGAAGAATTATAACCAAATACCTGAAGCATTTAATAAGAAGTGCTGAATTAACTTTGTATAAAGTTTTTAAAATATTTGTGTGTATAGCATTCACTTAGCAGCCTCAATAGCAACAGAGAGTTAGCGTTTCAAAAGATTTAAATTAGTGGAAGTAGATCTCCTATTTATGTAGAAACCCGTCCAGCATGGAGGAAATATGTACCTTCGTGAAAATAAATTTTATCTTTAAATAAGCTCTCAAAACATTTTTTTCCAGATTATTGCGTTAAAGCTTGCTTTTAACTTTGAGAAATGTTTATCTTCCAGCAGTTAGATATTTCTTTGTGATTCGGTATTTAATTTCCTTTAAGACTAATTTTATTTCTATGTATGTTATAAGATACAGTTACATTAATTTATCGTTCTCTGTAAATAAAGTGTACGAGATTATAATAAAATCTTGTAATTGTAATATGATAATTCTTTTAACAAAATTCTTCATAATTTTTTGTAGTGCATTCTTATAGATGTGTAATATTACTTTCTATTGTGTAAACCCATGTAATTTGTAATTGCTACAAATGTAATAATTTACAATAAATGAAAGAAATATTATGCCTTATAAATGTAATTTTACAGAGCTAATGGTAAAAATGAGAATTCTTTACAAAAATCGGCAGAAATTGTGGAAATCGTTTTTTTTCGAATAATGCATTTACTCAGAAAAAAAATATATATATATGTTATAATTTGAGTCTATTATGGAAGCATTGGAATGAGTATTCTTCGACGTGTATTCGTATCAGGCAGCTCACTCTGTGAGCAGCGTTGACCGCACCTCGGCTATTGCGGGAGTCAGTTGGATGGTTTACCTAAATTCTGCCGTTGTCACAGTCCACATAAAAAAAAAAATCGTGCCTTCAGAGAAACCAAGCACACCATCCGGTCCTGAAGGCACCTTTATACCAATTACCTTATTTCCATCGCAGACATAAATGTAGTGTCTTCAAGCCGTGCCCCCATTCACCCAATCACATTGTGGGCAATATTTTACAGTGTCCCTAATTTGACCTGTTAGAAGCGGCAGAGCGGACCTAGTCAACCATCACCGGTTAAGAGGGCTCCAGAAGAGTGATGAAAGAAACAAAAACAGATCTAATATTCCATTAGGTTATGAAGGAATTTCTTATTGTTGAAGAATAAAAGATTATAAAAAATGCATAAGTACATTGCCAGTCCTGCCCTACAATAAATTTATGCTATTCATTAACCTGACAGAATTTTACAGATAATTCCGTAAAACTACCAGTATTTGACCACGGGTGTGATTCTAAATCTTTAGTGACAAAATATACGCAAATGAACTCTTCTACTAAATTTTTCGTTTTTTTATTCAGTTCAGCAAGCCT
>CAWVNZ010001739.1:0-53240 GCA_963930735.1 Dioctria linearis | reverse complement strand
TAATAATAATTTTTTGAAAAATTTCCTATAGAAAAGGCAATCCCTGCGTAATTAAAATTTCCGACAGTAAAAAATTAATTTTTGAAAAATTTACTATAGAAAAGTCAATCCCTGCCGTAATTAAAATTTCCGACAGGAAAAAAATATTTTTTAAAAATTTACTATAGATAAGCCAATCTCGGCTTATTTAAAATTTGCGAAAGTAAAAAATTAATTTTGAAAAATTTACTATAGAAAAGGCAATCCATGGCGTAATTAAAATTTGCGACAGTAAAAAATTATTTTTTGAAAAATTTACTAAAGAAAAGGCAATCCCTGGCGTAATTAAAATTTGCGACAGTAAAAAATTTATTTTGAAAAATTGACTATAGAAAAGGCAATCCCTGGCGTATTTAAAATTTGCGACAGTAAAAAATTAATTTTTGAAAAATTTACTATAGAATAGTCAATCCCTGGCGTAATTAAAATTTCCTACAGGAAAAAATTATTTTTTAAAAATTTACTATAGATAAGCCAATCTCGGCTTATTTAAAATTTGCGACAGTAAAAAATTAATTTTTGAAAATTTACTATAGAAAAGGCAATCCATGGCGTAATTAAAATTTGCGACAGTAAAAATTTATTTTTTGAAAAATTTACTATAGAAAAGGCAATCCCTGGCGTATTTAAAATTTCCGACAGTAAAAAATAATTTTTTGAAAAATTCACTATAGAAAAGGCAATCCTGGAGTAATTAAAATTTGCGACAGTAAAAAATAATTTTTTGAGAAATTTACTATAGGAAAGGCAATCCCTGGCGTATTTAAAATTTCCGACAGTAAATAATAATTTTTTGAAAAATTTCCTATAGAAAAGGCAATCCCTGGCGTAATCAAAATTTGCGACAGTAAAAAATTTATTTTTGAAAAATTGACTATAGAAAAGGCAATCCCTGGCGTATTTAAAATTTCCGACAGTAAAAAATTAATTTTTGAAAAATTTACTATAGAAAAGGCAATCCTGGCGTAATTAAAATTTCCGACAGGAAAAAATTATTTTTTAAAAGTTTATTATAGAAAAGGCAAACCCTGGCGTATTTAAAATTTCCTACAGTAAAAAATAATTTTTTGAGAAATTTACTATAGAAAAGGCAATCCCTGGCGTAATTAAAATTTCTACAGGAAAAAATTATTTTTTTAAAAATTTACTATAGATAAGCCAATCTCGGCGTAATTAAAATTTGCGACAGTAAAAATTATTTTTGAAAAATTTACTATAGAAAAGGCAATCCCTGGCGTAATTAAAATTTGCGACGGTAAAAAATTATTATTTTAAAAATTTACTATAGAAAAGGCAATCCCTGGTGTAATTAAAATTTCCGACAGTAAAAATTAATTTTTGAGAAATTTACTATCAAAAGGCAATCCCTGGCGTAATTAAAATTTGCGACAGTAAAAAATTAATTTTTGAAAAATTTACTATGGAAAAGGCAATCCCTGGCGTAATTAAAATTTCCGACAGTAAAAATTAATTTTTGAGAAATTTACTATCAAAAGGCAATCCCTGCGTAATTAAAATTTGCGACAGTAAAAAATTAATTTTTGAAAAATTTACTATGGAAAAGGCAATCCCTGGCGTAATTAAAATTTCCGACAGTAAAAAATATTTTTTTAAAAATTTACTATAGAAAGCTAATCTCTGGCGTATTTAAAATTTGCGACAGTAAAAAATAATTTTTGAAAAATTTACTATAGAAAAGGCAATCCCTGGCGTAATTAAAATTTTCGACGGTAAGAAATTATTTTTTTTAAAAATTTACTACAGAAAAGGCAATCGCTGGCGTAATTAAAATTTCCGACAGTAAAAATTAATTTTTGAGAAATTTACTATAAAAAGGCAATCCCTGGAGTAATTAAAATTTGCGACAGTAAAAAATTAATTTTTGAAATATTTACTATAGAAAAGGCAATCCCTGGCGTAATTAAAATTTCCGACAGTAAAAAATTATTTTTTTAAAAATTTACTATAGAAAAGCCAATCTATGGCGTGTTTAAAATTTGCGACAGTAAAAAATTAATTTTGAAAAATTTACTATAGAAAAGGCAATCCATGGCGTAATTATAATAATTTGCGACAGTAAAAATTTATTTTTTGAAAAATTTACTACATAAAAGGCAATCCCTGGCGTATTTAAAATTTGCTACAGTAAAAATTTATTTTTTGAAAAATTTACTATAGAAAAGGCAATCCCTGGCGTAATTAAAATTTGCGACAGCAAAAAATTATTTTTTGAAAAATTAACTATAGAAAAGGCAATCCATGGCGTAATTAAAATTTTCGACAGAAAAAATTTACTATAGAAAAAGGCAATCTCTGGCGTAATTAAAATTTGCGACAGTAAAAAATTATTTTTTGAAAAATTTACAATAGAAAAGGCAATCCTGGCGTAATTAAAATTTGCGACAGTAAAAAATTAATTTTTGAAAAATTTACTATCAAAAGGCAATCCCTGGCGTAATTAAAATTTGCGACAGTAAAAAATTAATTTTTGAAAAATTTACTATGGAAAAGGCAATCCCTGGCGTAGTTAAAATTTGCGACAGTAAAAAATTATTTTTTTGAAAAATTTACTATAGAAAAGCCAATCTCTGGCGTATTTAAAATTTGCGACAGTAAAAAATAAATTTTTGAAAAATTTACTATAGAAAAGGCAATCCCTGGCGGAATTAAAACTTACGACAGTAAAAAATTATTTTTTGAAAAATTTACTATAGAAAAGGCAATCCCTGGAGTAATTAAAATTTGTGACAGTAAAAAATAATTTTTTGAAAAATTTACTATAGAAAAGGCAATCCCTGACGTAATTAAAATTTGCGAGAGTAAAAAATTAATTTTTGAATAATTTACTATAGAAGAGGCAATCCCTGGCGTAATTAAAATTTGCGACAGTAAAAAATAATTTTTTGTAAAATTTACTATAGAAAAGGCAATCCCTGACGTAATTAAAATTGCGACAGTAAAAAATTAATTTTTGAAAAATTTACTATAGAAAAGGCAATCGCTGGCGTAATTAAAATTTGCGACGGTAAGAAATTATTTTTTTTAAAAATTTACTACAGAAAAGGCAATCGCTGGCGTAATTAAAATTTCCGACAGTAAAAATTAATTTTGAGAAATTTACTATAAAAAGGCAATCCCTGGCGTAATTAAAATTTGCGACAGTAAAAAATTAATTTTTGAAATATTTACTATAGAAAAGGCAATCCCTGGCGTAATTAAAATTTCCGACAGTAAAAAATTATTTTTTTAAAAATTTACTATAGAAAGCCAATCTATGGCGTATTTAAAATTTGCGACAGTAAAAAATTAATTTTTGAAAAATTTACTATAGAAAAGACAATCCATGGCGTAATTATAATTTGCGACAGTAAAAATTTATTTTTTGAAAAATTTACTACATAAAAGGCAATACCTGGCGTATTTAAAATTTGCTAGAGTAAAAATTTATTTTTTGAAAAATTTACTATAGAAAAGGCAATCCCTGGCGTAATTAAAATTTGCGACAGCAAAAAATTATTTTTGAAAAATTAACTATAGAAAAGGCAATCCATGGCGTAATTAAAATTTTCGACAGAAAAAATTTACTATAGAAAAGGCAATCTCTGGCGTAATTAAAATTTGCGACAGTAAAAAATTATTTTTTGAAAAATTTACAATAGAAAAGGCAATCCCTGGCGTAATTAAAATTTGCGACAGTAAAAAATTAATTTTTGAAAAATTTGCTATAGAAAAGGCAATCCATGGCGTAATTAAAATTTGCGACATTAAAAATTTATTTTTTGAAAAATTTACTACATAAAAGGCAATCCCTGGCGTATTTAAAATTTGTGACAGTAAAAATTAATTTTTGAAAAATTTACTATAGAAAAGGTAATCCCTGGCGTAATTAAAATTTGCGACAGTAAAAAATTATGTTTGAAAATTTTACTATAGAAAAGGCAATCCCTGGCGTAATTAAAATTTACGATAGTAAAAAATTATTTTTTGAAAAATTTACTATAGAAAAGGCAATCCCTGGCGTAATTAAAATTTGCGACAGTAAAAATAATTTTTGAAAAATTTACGATAGAAAAGGCAATCCCTGGCGTAATTAAAATTTGCGACAGTAAAAAATTAATTTTTGAAAAATTTACTATAGAAAAGGCAATCCCTGGCGTATTTAAAATTTCCGACAGTAAAAAATATTTTTTTGAAAAATTTACTATAGAAAAGGCAATCCCTGGCGTAATTACAATTTGCGACAGTAAAAAATAATTTTTTGAAAAATTTATTATAGAAAAGCCAAACTCGGCTTATTTAAAATTTGCGACAGTAAAATATTAATGTTTGAAAAATTTACTATAGAAAAGGCAATCCATGGCGTAATTAAAATTTGCGACAGTAAAAAATACTTTTTTGAAAAATTTACTAAAGAAAAGGCAATCCCTGGCGTATTTAAAATTTGCGGACAGTAAAAAATTAATTTTTGAAAAATTTACTATAGAAAAGGCAATCCCTGGCGTAATTAAAATTTCCGACAGTAAAAAATTATTTTTTTAAAAATTTATTATAGAAAAGCCAAACTCGGCTTATTTAAAATTTGCGACAGTAAAATATTAATGTTTGAAAAATTTACTATAGAAAAGGCAATCCATGGCGTAATTAAAATTTGCGACAGTAAAAAATACTTTTTGAAAAATTTACTAAAGAAAAGGCAATCCCTGGGGTATTTAAAATTTGCGACAGTAAAAATTTATTTTTTTGTAAATTTACTATAGAAAAAGCAATCCCTGGCGTAATTAAAATTTGCGACAGTAAAAAATAATTTTTTGAAAAATTTAGTATAGAAAAGGCAATCCCTCACGTAATTAAAATTTGCGACAGTAAAAAATTAATTTTTGAATAATTTACTATAGCAAAGGCAATCCCTGGCGCAATAAAAATTTGCGACAGTAAAAAATAATTTTTTGAAAGATTTATTATAGAAAAGGCAATCCCTGGCGTATTTAAAATTTCCTACAGTAAAAAATAAATTTTGAGAAATTTACTATAGAAAAGGCAATTCCTGGCGTATTTAAAATTCCGAAAGTAAAAATTAATTTTTGAAAAATTTGCTATAGAAAAGGCAATCCCTGGCGTAATTAAAACTTGCGTCGGTACAAAAATTATTTTTTTAAAAATTTACTATAGAAATGGCAATCCCTGGCGTAATTAAAATTTGCGACAGTAAAAAATAATTTTTTGAAAAATTTACTATAGTAAAGGCAATCCCTGGCGTAATTAAAATTTGCGACAGTAAAAAATTAATTTTTGAAAAATTTACTATAGAAGAGGTAATCCATGGCGTAATTAAAATTTGCGACAGTAAAAATTTTTTTTGAAAAATTTACTATAGAAAAGGCAATCCCTGGCGTATTTAAAATTTGCGACATTAAAAATTTATTTTTTGAAAACATTCACTATAGAAAAGGCAATCCCTGGCGTATTTAAAATTTCCGACAGTAAAAATCAATTTGTGAAAAATTTACTATAGAAGAGGTAATCCATGGCGTAATTAAAATTTGCGACAGTAAAATTTTTTTTTGAAAAATTACTATAGAAAAGGCAAACCCTGGCGTAATTACAATTTGCGACAGTAAAAAATAATTTTTTGAAAAATTTATTATAGAAAAGCCAAACTCGGCTTATTTAAAATTTGCGACAGTAAAATATTAATGTTTGAAAAATTTACTATAGAAAAGGCAATCCATGGCGTAATTAAAATTTGCGACAGTAAAAAATTTTTTTTTGAAAAATTTACTAAAGAAAAGGCAATCCCTGGCGTATTTAAACTTTGCCACAGTAAAAAATTAATTTTTGAAAAATTTACTATAGAAAAGGCAACCCCTGGCGTAATTAAAATTTCCGACAGTAAAAAATTATTTTTTTAAAAATTTATTATAGTAAGCCAAACTCGGCTTATTTAAAATTTGCGACAGTAAAATATTAATGTTTGAAAAATTTACTATAGAAAAGGCAATCCATGGCGTAGTTAAAATTTGCGACAGTAAAAAATACTTTTTGAAAAATTTACTAAAGAAAAGGCAATCCTGGCGTATTTAAAATTTGCGACAGTAAAAATTTATTTTTTTGTAAATTTACTATAGAAAAAGCAATCCCTGGCGTAATTAAAATTTGCGACAGTAAAAAATAATTTTTTGAAAAATTTAGTATAGAAAAGGCAATCCCTGACGTAATTAAAATTTGCGACAGTAAAAAATTAATTTTTGAATAATTTACTATAGCAAAGGCAATCCCTGGCGCAATAAAAATTTGCGACAGTAAAAAAAATTTTTTTGAAAAATTTACTATAGAAAAGGCAACTCCTGGAATATTTAAAATTTCCGACAGTAAAAATTAATTTTGAAAAATTTGCTATAGAAAAGGCAATCCCTTGCGTAATTAAAACTTGCGTCGGTACAAAATTATTTTTTAAAAAATTTACTATAGAAATGGCAATCCCTGGCGTAATTAAAATTTGCGACAGTAAAAAATAATTTGTTGAAAAATTTACTATAGTAAAGGCAATCCCTGGCGTAATTAAAATTTGCGACAGTAAAAAATTAATTTTTGAAAAATTTACTATAGAAGAGGTAATCCATGGCGTAATTAAAATTTGCGACAGTAAAAATTTTTTTTGAAAAATTTACTATAGAGAAGGCAATCCCTGGCGTATTTAAAATTTGCGACATTAAAAATTTATTTTTTGAAAAATTTACTATAGAAAAGGCAATCCCTGGCGTATTTAAAATTTGCGACAGTAAAAAATCAATTTGTGAAAAATTTACTATAGAAGAGGTAATCCATGGCGTAATTAAAATTTGCGACAGTAAAATTTTTTTTTGAAAAATTTACTATAGAAAAGGCAAACCCTGGCGTAATTAAAATTTGCGACAGTAAAAAATTATTTTTTGAAAAATTTACTATAGAAAAAGCAATCCATAGCGTAATTAAAATTTTCGACAGAAAAAATTTACTATAGAAAAGGCAATCCCTGGCGTAATTAAAATTTGCGACAGTAAAAAATTTATTTTTGAAAAATTGACTATAGAAAAGGCAATCCCTGGCGTATTTAAAATTTCCGACAGTAAAAAATTAATTTTTGAAAAATTTACTATAGAAAAGTCAATCCCTGGCGTAATTAAAATTTCCGACAGGAAAAAATTATTTTTTTAAAAATTTACTATAGATAAGCCAATCTCGGCTTATTTAAAATTTGCGACAGTAAAAAATTAATTTTTGAAAAATTTACTATAGAAAAGGCAATCCATGGCGTAATTAAAATTTGCGACAGTAAAAAATTATTTTTTGAAAAATTTACTAAAGAAAAGGCAATCCCTGGCGTAATTAAAATTTGCGACAGTAAAAAATTTATTTTTGAAAAATTGACTATAGAAAAGGCAATCCCTGGCGTATTTAAAATTTGCGACAGTAAAAAATTAATTTTTGAAAAATTTACTATAGAAAAGGCAATTCATTGCGTAATTATAATTTGCGACAGTAAAAATTTATTTTTTAAAAAATTTACTATAGAAAAGGCAATCCCTGGCGTATTTAAAATTTGCGAAAGTAAAAATTTATTTTTTGAAACATTTACTATAGAAAAGGCAATCCCTGGCGTATTTAAAATTTGCGCAGCAAAAAAATAATTTTTGAAAAAATTTACTATAGAAAAGGCGTATTTAAAATTTTCGACAGTAAAAAATTATTTTTTGAAAAAGTTACTATAGAAAAGGCAATCCCTAGCCTAATTAAAATTTACGACAGTAAAAAATTATTTTTTTAAAAATTTACTATAGAAAAGCAATCCCTGGCGTAATTAAAATTTGCGACAGTAAAAAATTATGTTTTGAAAAATTTACTATAGAAAAGGCAATCCCTGGCGTAATTAAAATTTACGATAGTAAAAAATTATTTTTTGAAAAATGTACTATAGAAAAGGCAATCGCTGGCGTAATTAAAATTTGCGATAGTAAAATAATTTTTTTTAAATTTACTATAGAAAAGGCAATCCCTGGCGGAATTAAAACTTACGACAGTAAAAAATTATTTTTTGAAAAATTTACTATAGAAAAGGCAATCCCTGGAGTAATTAAAATTTGTGACAGTAAAAAATAATTTTTTGAAAAATTTACTATAGAAAAGGCAATCCCTGACGTAATTAAAATTTGCGAGAGTAAAAAATTAATTTTTGAATAATTTACTATAGAAGAGGCAATCCCTGGCGTAATTAAAATTTGCGACAGTAAAAATTTATTTTTGAAAAATTTACTATAGAAAAGGCAATCCATGGCGTAATTATAATTTGCGACAGTAAAAATTTATTTTTTGAAAAATTTACTACATAAAAGGCAATCCCTGGCGTATTTAAAATTTGCTACAGTAAAAATTTATTTTTTGAAAAATTTACTATAGAAAAGGCAATCCCTGGCGTAATTAAAATTTGCGACAGCAAAAAATTATTTTTTGAAAAATTAACTATAGAAAAGGCAATCCATGGCGTAATTAAAATTTTCGACAGAAAAAATTTACTATAGAAAAGGCAATCTCTGGCGTAATTAAAATTTGCGACAGTAAAAAATTATTTTTTGAAAAATTTACAATAGAAAAGGCAATCCCTGGCGTAATTAAAATTTGCGACAGTAAAAAATTAATTTTTGAAAAATTTACTATCAAAAGGCAATCCCTGGCGTAATTAAAATTTGCGACAGAAAAAAATTAATTTTTGAAAAATTTACTATGGAAAAGGCAATCCCTGGCGTAATTAAAATTTCCGACAGTAAAAAATTATTTTTTTGAAAAATTTACTATAGAAAAGCCAATCTCTGGCGTATTTAAAATTTGCGACAGTAAAAAATAAATTTTTGAAAAATTTACTATAGAAAAGGCAATCCCTGGCGGAATTAAAACTTACGACAGTAAAAAATTATTTTTTGAAAAATTTACTATAGAAAAGGCAATCCCTGGAGTAATTAAAATTTGTGACAGTAAAAAATAATTTTTTGAAAAATTTACTATAGAAAAGGCAATCCCTGACGTAATTAAAATTTGCGAGAGTAAAAAATTAATTTTTGAATAATTTACTATAGAAGAGGCAATCCCTGGCGTAATTAAAATTTGCGACAGTAAAAAATAATTTTTTGTAAAATTTACTATAGAAAAGGCAATCCCTGACGTAATTAAAATTTGCGACAGTAAAAAATTAATTTTTGAAAAATTTACTATAGAAAAGGCAATCCCTGGCGTAATTAAAATTTGCGACGGTAAGAAATTAATTTTTTTAAAAATTTACTACAGAAAAGGCAATCGCTGGCGTAATTAAAATTTCCGACAGTAAAAATTAATTTTTGAGAAATTTACTATAAAAAGGCAATCCCTGGCGTAATTAAAATTTGCGACAGTAAAAAATTAATTTTTGAAATATTTACTATAGAAAAGGCAATCCCTGGCGTAATTAAAATTTCCGACAGTAAAAAATTATTTTTTTAAAAATTTACTATAGAAAAGCCAATCTATGGCGTATTTAAAATTTGCGACAGTAAAAAATTAATTTTTGAAAAATTTACTATAGAAAAGACAATCCATGGCGTAATTATAATTTGCGACAGTAAAAATTTATTTTTTGAAAAATTTACTACATAAAAGGCAATACCTGGCGTATTTAAAATTTGCTAGAGTAAAAATTTATTTTTTGAAAAATTTACTATAGAAAAGGCAATCCCTGGCGTAATTAAAATTTGCGACAGCAAAAAATTATTTTTTGAAAAATTAACTATAGAAAAGGCAATCCATGGCGTAATTAAAATTTTCGACAGAAAAAATTTACTATAGAAAAGGCAATCTCTGGCGTAATTAAAATTTGCGACAGTAAAAAATTATTTTTTGAAAAATTTACAATAGAAAAGGCAATCCCTGGCGTAATTAAAATTTGCGACAGTAAAAAATTAATTTTTGAAAAATTTGCTATAGAAAAGGCAATCCATGGCGTAATTAAAATTTGCGACATTAAAAATTTATTTTTTGAAAAATTTACTACATAAAAGGCAATCCCTGGCGTATTTAAAATTTGTGACAGTAAAAATTAATTTTTTGAAAAATTTACTATAGAAAAGGTAATCCCTGGCGTAATTAAAATTTGCGACAGTAAAAAATTATGTTTTGAAAATTTTACTATAGAAAAGGCAATCCCTGGCGTAATTAAAATTTACGATAGTAAAAAATTATTTTTTGAAAAATTTACTATAGAAAAGGCAATCCCTGGCGTAATTAAAATTTGCGACAGTAAAAATAATTTTTTGAAAAATTTACGATAGAAAAGGCAATCCCTGGCGTAATTAAAATTTGCGACAGTAAAAAATTAATTTTTGAAAAATTTACTATAGAAAAGGCAATCCCTGGCGTATTTAAAATTTCCGACAGTAAAAAATATTTTTTTGAAAAATTTACTATAGAAAAGGCAATCCCTGGCGTAATTACAATTTGCGACAGTAAAAAATAATTTTTTGAAAAATTTATTATAGAAAAGCCAAACTCGGCTTATTTAAAATTTGCGACAGTAAAATATTAATGTTTGAAAAATTTACTATAGAAAAGGCAATCCATGGCGTAATTAAAATTTGCGACAGTAAAAAATACTTTTTTGAAAAATTTACTAAAGAAAAGGCAATCCCTGGCGTATTTAAAATTTGCGACAGTAAAAAATTAATTTTTGAAAAATTTACTATAGAAAAGGCAATCCCTGGCGTAATTAAAATTTCCGACAGTAAAAAATTATTTTTTTAAAAATTTATTATAGAAAAGCCAAACTCGGCTTATTTAAAATTTGCGACAGTAAAATATTAATGTTTGAAAAATTTACTATAGAAAAGGCAATCCATGGCGTAATTAAAATTTGCGACAGTAAAAAATACTTTTTTGAAAAATTTACTAAAGAAAAGGCAATCCCTGGGGTATTTAAAATTTGCGACAGTAAAAATTTATTTTTTTGTAAATTTACTATAGAAAAAGCAATCCCTGGCGTAATTAAAATTTGCGACAGTAAAAAATAATTTTTTGAAAAATTTAGTATAGAAAAGGCAATCCCTCACGTAATTAAAATTTGCGACAGTAAAAAATTAATTTTTGAATAATTTACTATAGCAAAGGCAATCCCTGGCGCAATAAAAATTTGCGACAGTAAAAAATAATTTTTTGAAAGATTTATTATAGAAAAGGCAATCCCTGGCGTATTTAAAATTTCCTACAGTAAAAAATAAATTTTGAGAAATTTACTATAGAAAAGGCAATTCCTGGCGTATTTAAAATTTCCGAAAGTAAAAATTAATTTTTGAAAAATTTGCTATAGAAAAGGCAATCCCTGGCGTAATTAAAACTTGCGTCGGTACAAAATTATTTTTTTAAAAATTTACTATAGAAATGGCAATCCCTGGCGTAATTAAAATTTGCGACAGTAAAAAATAATTTTTTGAAAAATTTACTATAGTAAAGGCAATCCCTGGCGTAATTAAAATTTGCGACAGTAAAAAATTAATTTTTGAAAAATTTACTATAGAAGAGGTAATCCATGGCGTAATTAAAATTTGCGACAGTAAAAATTTTTTTTGAAAAATTTACTATAGAAAAGGCAATCCCTGGCGTATTTAAAATTTGCGACATTAAAAATTTATTTTTTGAAAAATTTACTATAGAAAAGGCAATCCCTGGCGTATTTAAAATTTCCGACAGTAAAAAATCAATTTGTGAAAAATTTACTATAGAAGAGGTAATCCATGGCGTAATTAAAATTTGCGACAGTAAAATTTTTTTTTGAAAAATTTACTATAGAAAAGGCAAACCCTGGCGTAATTACAATTTGCGACAGTAAAAAATAATTTTTTGAAAAATTTATTATAGAAAAGCCAAACTCGGCTTATTTAAAATTTGCGACAGTAAAATATTAATGTTTGAAAAATTTACTATAGAAAAGGCAATCCATGGCGTAATTAAAATTTGCGACAGTAAAAAATTTTTTTTTGACAAATTTACTAAAGAAAAGGCAATCCCTGGCGTATTTAAACTTTGCCACAGTAAAAAATTAATTTTTGAAAAATTTACTATAGAAAAGGCAATCCCTGGCGTAATTAAAATTTCCGACAGTAAAAAATTATTTTTTTAAAAATTTATTATAGAAAGCCAAACTCGGCTTATTTAAAATTTGCGACAGTAAAATATTAATGTTTGAAAAATTTACTATAGAAAAGGCAATCCATGGCGTAGTTAAAATTTGCGACAGTAAAAAATACTTTTTTGAAAAATTTACTAAAGAAAAGGCAATCCCTGGCGTATTTAAAATTTGCGACAGTAAAAATTTATTTTTTTGTAAATTTACTATAGAAAAAGCAATCCCTGGCGTAATTAAAATTTGCGACAGTAAAAAATAATTTTTTGAAAAATTTAGTATAGAAAAGGCAATCCCTGACGTAATTAAAATTTGCGACAGTAAAAAATTAATTTTTGAATAATTTACTATAGCAAAGGCAATCCCTGGCGCAATAAAAATTTGCGACAGTAAAAAAAAATTTTTTTGAAAAATTTACTATAGAAAAGGCAACTCCTGGAATATTTAAAATTTCCGACAGTAAAAATTAATTTTTGAAAAATTTGCTATAGAAAAGGCAATCCCTTGCGTAATTAAAACTTGCGTCGGTACAAAATTATTTTTTAAAAAATTTACTATAGAAATGGCAATCCCTGGCGTAATTAAAATTTGCGACAGTAAAAAATAATTTGTTGAAAAATTTACTATAGTAAAGGCAATCCCTGGCGTAATTAAAATTTGCGACAGTAAAAAATTAATTTTTGAAAAATTTACTATAGAAGAGGTAATCCATGGCGTAATTAAAATTTGCGACAGTAAAAATTTTTTTTGAAAAATTTACTATAGAGAAGGCAATCCCTGGCGTATTTAAAATTTGCGACATTAAAAATTTATTTTTTGAAAAATTTACTATAGAAAAGGCAATCCCTGGCGTATTTAAAATTTGCGACAGTAAAAAATCAATTTGTGAAAAATTTACTATAGAAGAGGTAATCCATGGCGTAATTAAAATTTGCGACAGTAAAATTTTTTTTTGAAAAATTTACTATAGAAAAGGCAAACCCTGGCGTAATTAAAATTTGCGACAGTAAAAAATTATTTTTTGAAAAATTTACTATAGAAAAAGCAATCCATAGCGTAATTAAAATTTTCGACAGAAAAAATTTACTATAGAAAAGGCAATCCCTGGCGTAATTAAAATTTGCGACAGTAAAAAATTTATTTTTGAAAAATTGACTATAGAAAAGGCAATCCCTGGCGTATTTAAAATTTCCGACAGTAAAAAATTAATTTTTGAAAAATTTACTATAGAAAAGTCAATCCCTGGCGTAATTAAAATTTCCGACAGGAAAAAATTATTTTTTTAAAAATTTACTATAGATAAGCCAATCTCGGCTTATTTAAAATTTGCGACAGTAAAAAATTAATTTTTGAAAAATTTACTATAGAAAAGGCAATCCATGGCGTAATTAAAATTTGCGACAGTAAAAAATTATTTTTTGAAAAATTTACTAAAGAAAAGGCAATCCCTGGCGTAATTAAAATTTGCGACAGTAAAAAATTTATTTTTGAAAAATTGACTATAGAAAAGGCAATCCCTGGCGTATTTAAAATTTGCGACAGTAAAAAATTAATTTTTGAAAAATTTACTATAGAAAAGGCAATTCATTGCGTAATTATAATTTGCGACAGTAAAAATTTATTTTTTAAAAAATTTACTATAGAAAAGGCAATCCCTGGCGTATTTAAAATTTGCGAAAGTAAAAATTTATTTTTTGAAACATTTACTATAGAAAAGGCAATCCCTGGCGTATTTAAAATTTGCGCAGCAAAAAAATAATTTTTGAAAAAATTTACTATAGAAAAGGCGTATTTAAAATTTTCGACAGTAAAAAATTATTTTTTGAAAAAGTTACTATAGAAAAGGCAATCCCTAGCCTAATTAAAATTTACGACAGTAAAAAATTATTTTTTTAAAAATTTACTATAGAAAAGCAATCCCTGGCGTAATTAAAATTTGCGACAGTAAAAAATTATGTTTTGAAAAATTTACTATAGAAAAGGCAATCCCTGGCGTAATTAAAATTTACGATAGTAAAAAATTATTTTTTGAAAAATGTACTATAGAAAAGGCAATCCCTGGCGTAATTAAAATTTGCGACAGTAAAATAATTTTTTTTAAATTTACTATAGAAAAGGTAATCCATGGCGTAATTAAAATTTGCGACAGCAAAAAATTAATTTTTGAAAAATTTACTATAGAAAAGGCAATCCCTGGCGTATTTAAAATTTCCGACAGTAAAAAATTTTTTTTTGAAAAATTTACTATAGAAAAGGCAATCCCTGGCGTAATTACAATTTGCGACAGTAAAAAATAATTTTTTGAAAAATTTATTATAGAAAGGGAAATCCCGGGCGTAATTAAAATTTGCGACAGTAAAAAATTAATTTTTGAAAAATTTACTATAGAAAAGGCAATCCCTGGCGTATTTAAAATTTCCGACAGTAAAAAATTAATTTTTGAAAAATTTACTATAGAAAAGGCAATCCCTGATGTAATTAAAATTTGCGACAGTAAAAAATTAATTTTTGAATAATTTACTATAGCAAAGGCAATCCCTGGCGCAATAAAAATTTGCGACAGTAAAAAATAATTTTTTGAAAAATTTACTATAGAAAAGGCAATCCCTGGCGTATTTAAAATTTCCGACAGTAAAAATTAATTTTTGAAAAATTTGCTATAGAAAGGGCAATCCCTGGCGTAATTAAAATTTGCGACGGTACAAAATTATTTTTTTAAAAATTTACTATAGAAATGGCAATCCCTGGCGTAATTAAAATTTGCGACAGTAAAAAATAATTTTTTGAAAAGTTTACTATAGAAAAGGCAATCTCTGGCGTAATTAAAATTTGCGACAGTAAAAAATTAATTTTTGAAAAATTTATTATAGAAGAGGCAATCCATGGCGTAATTAAAGTTTGCGACAGTAAAAATTTTTTTTGAAAAATTTACTATAGAAAAGGCAATCCCTGGCGTATTTAAAATTTGCCACATTAAAAATTTATTTTTTGAAAAATTTACTATAGAAAAGGCAATCCCTGGCGTATTTAAAATTTGCGACAGTAAAAAATCAATTTGTGAAAAATTTATTACAGAATAGGCCATCCCTGGCGTAATTAAAATTTGCGACAGTAAAAAATAATTTTTTGAAAAATTTACTATAGAAAAGGCAATCTCTGGCGTAATTAAAATTTGCGACAGTAAAAAATTAATTTTTGAAAAATTTACTATAGGAAAGGCAAACCCTGGCGTAATTAAAATTTGCGACAATAAAAAATTATTTTTTGAAAAATTTACTATAGAAAAGCCAATCTCGGCTTATTTAAAATTTGCGACAGTAAGAAATTAATTTTTGAAAAATTTACTATAGAAAAGGCAATCCATGGCGTAATTAAAATTTGAGACAGTAAAAAATTATTTTTTGAAAAATTTGCTAATTGCTAATTGCTAATTTGCTAATTTGTAATCCTTGGCGTATCTAAAATTTGCGACAGTAAAAATTTATTTTTTGAAAAATTTACTATAGAAAAGGCAATCCTTGGCGTAATTAAAATTTGCGACAGTAAAAAATAATTTTTTGAAAAATTTACTTTAGAAAAGGCCATCCCTGACGTAATTAAAATTTGCGAAAGTAAAAAATTAATTTTTGAATAATTTACTATAGAAAGGGCAATCCCTGGCGTAATTAAAATTTGCGACAGTAAAAAATAATTTTTTTAAAAATTTACTATAGAAAAGGCAATTCCTGAAGTAATTAAAATTTGCGACAGTAAAAAATTAATGTTTGAAAAATTTAATATAGAAAAGGCAATCCCGGGCGTAATTAAATTTTGCGACGGCAAAAAATTATTTTTTTTAAAATTTAATATAGAAAAGGTAATCCCTGGCGTAATTAAAATTTCCGACAGTAAAAATTAATTTTTGAGAAATTTACTATAAAAAGGCAATCCCTGGCGTAATTAAAATTTGCGACAGTAAAAAATTAATTTTTGAAATATTTACTATAGAAAAGGCAATCCATGGCGCAATTAAAATTTCCGACAGTAAAAAATTATTTTTTTAAAAATTTACTATAGAAAAGCCAATCTCTGGCGTATTTAAAATTTGCGACAGTAAAAAATTAATTTTTGAAAAATTTACTATAGAAAAGGCAATCCATGGCGTAATTATAATTTGTGACAGTAAAAATTTATTTTTTAAAAAATTTACTATTGAAAAGGCAATCCCTGGCGTATTTAAAATTTGTGACAGTAAAAATTTATTTTTTGAAAAATTTACTATAGAAAAGGCAATCCCTGGCGTATTTAAAATTTGCGAAGCAAAAAATTAATTTTTGAAAAAATTTACTATAGAAAGGGCAATCCCTGGTGTATTTAAAATTTGCGACAGTAAAAAATTATTTTTTGAAAAATTTACTATAGAAAAGGCAATCCCTAGCCTAATTAAAATTTACGACAGTAAAAAAAAATTTTTTGAAAAATTTACTATACAAAAGGCAATCCCTGGCGTATTTAAAATTTGCGACAGTAAAAAATAATTTTTTGAAAAATTTACTTTAGAAAAGGCAATCCCTGGCGTAATTAAAATTTGCGACAGTAAAAAATTATTTTTTGAAAAATTTACTATAGAAAAGGCAATCCCTGGCGTAATTCAAATTTAGGACAGCAAAAAATTATTTTTTGAAAAATTTACTATAGAAAAGGAAATCCCTGGCATAATTAAAATTTCCGACAGGAAAAAATTATTTTTTTAAAAATTTACTATAGAAAAGCCAATCTCGGCTTATTTAAAATTTGCGACAGTAAAAATTAATTTTTGAGAAATTTAGTATCAAAAGGAAATCCCTGGCGTAATTAAAATTTGCGACAGTAAAAAATTAATTTTTGAAAAATTTACTATGGAAAAGGTAATCCCTGGCGTAATTAAAATTTCCGACAGTAAAAAATTATTTTTTTAAAAATTTACTATAGAAAGCCAATCTCTGGCTTATTTAAAATTTGCGACAGTAAAAAATAAATTTTTGAAAAATTTAATACAGAAAAGGCAATCCCTGGCGTAATTAAAACTTACGACAGAAAAAAATTATTTTTTGAAAAATTTACTATACAAAAGGCAATCCCTGGCGTAATTAAAATTTGCGACAGTAAAAAATAATTTTTTGAAAAATTTATTATAGAAAAGGCAATCCCTGACGTAATTAAAATTTGCGACAATAAAAAATTAATTTTTGAATAATTTACTATAGAAAAGGCAATCCCTGGCGTAATTAAAATTTGCCACAGTAAAAAATAATTTTTTGAATAATTTACTATAGAAAAGGCAATCCCTGACGTAATTAAAATTTGCGACAGTAAAAAATTAATTTTTGAAAAATTTACTATGGAAAAGCCAATCCCTGGCGTAATTAAAATTTGCGACGGTAAGAAATTATTTTTTTAAAAATTTACTACAGAAAAGGCAATCCCTGGCGTAATTAAAATTTCCGACAGTAAAAATTAATTTTTGACAAATTTACTATATAAAGGCAATCCCTGGCGTAATTAAAATTTGCGACAGTAAAAAATTAATTTTTGAAATATTTACTATAGAAAAGGCAATCCCTGGCGTAATTAAAATTTCCGACAGTAAAAAATTATTTTTTTAAAAATTTACTATAGAAAAGCCAATCTCTGGCGTATTTAAAATTTGCGACAGTAAAAAATTAATTTTTGAAAAATTTACTATAGAAAAGGCATTCCATGGCGTAATTATAATTTGTGACAGTAAAAATTTATTTTTTAAAAAATTTACTATAGAAAACGCAATCCCTGGCGTATTTAAAATTTGCGACAGTAAAAATTTATTTTTTGAAAAATTTACTATAGAAAAGGCAATCCCTGGCGTATTTAAAATTTGCGCGGCAAAAAATTAATTTTTGAAAAAATTTACTATAGAAAAGGCAATCCCTGGCGTATTTAAAATTTGCGACAGTAAAAAATTATTTTTTGAAAAATTTACTATAGAAAAGGCAATCCCTAGCCTAATTAAAATTTACGACAGTAAAAAATTATTTTTTGAAAAATTTACTATAGAAAAGGCAATCCCTGGCGTATTTAAAATTTGCGACAGTAAAAAATTAATTTTTGAAAAATTTACTATAGAAAAGCAATCCCTGGCGTATTTAAAATTTTCGACAGTAAAAATTTATTTTTTGAAAAATTTACTATATAAAAGGCAATTCCTGGCTTATTTAAAATTTGCGACAGTAAAAAATTATTTTTTGAAAAATTTACTATAGAAGAGGCAATCCCTGGCGTTATTAAAATTTGCAACAGTAAAAATTTATTTTTTGAAAAATTTACTATAGAAAAGGCAATCCCTGGCGTATTTAAAATTTGCGACAGTAAAAATTCATTTTTTGAAAAATTTAGTATAGAAAAGGCAATCCCTGGCGTATTTAAAATTTGCGACAGTAAAAAATTAATTTTTGAAAAATTTACTATAGAAAAAGCAATCCATAGCGTAATTAAAATTTTCGACAGAAAAAAATTATTTTTTGAAAAATTTACTATAGAAAAGGCAATCCCTGGCGAAATTAAAATTTGCGACAGTAAAAAATAATTTTTTGAAAAATTTATTATAGAAAAGGCAATCCCTGGCGTATTTAAAATTCCCTACAGTAAAAAATAATCTTTTGAGAAATTTACTATAGAAAAGCAATCCCTGGCGTATTTAAAATTTTCGACAGTAAAAATTTATTTTTTGAAAAATTTACTATATAAAAGGCAATTCCTGGCTTATTTAAAATTTGCGACAGTAAAAAATTATTTTTTGAAAAATTTACTATAGAAGAGGCAATCCCTGGCGTTATTAAAATTTGCAACAGTAAAAAATTAATTCTTGAAAAATTTACTATAGAAAAACCAATCCCTGGCGTAATAAAAATTTCCGACATTAAAAAATTATTTTTTTAAAAATTTACTATAGAAAAGCCAATCTCTGGCGTGCTTAAAATTTGCGACAGTCAAAAATTAATTTTTGAAAAATTTACTACAGAAAAGGCAATCCCTGGCGTAATTAAAATTTGCGACAGTAAAAAATTAATTTTTGAAAAATTTACCATAGAAAAGGCAATCCATGGCGTACTTAAAATTTGCGACAGTAAAAATTTATTTTTTGAAAAATTTACTATAGAAAAGGCAATCCCTGGCGTATTTAAAATTTGCGACAGTAAAAATTCATTTTTTGAAAAATTTACTATAGAAAAGGCAATCCCTGGCGTATTTAAAATTTGCGACAGTAAAAAATTAATTTTTGAAAAATTTACTATAGAAAAAGCAATCCATAGCGTAATTAAAATTTTCGACAGAAAAAATTTACTATAGAAAAGGAAATCCCTGGCGTAATTAAAATTTGCGACAGTAAAAAATTAATTTTTGAAAAATTTACTATAGAAAAGACAATTCCTGGCGTAATTAAAAATGCGACAGTAAAAAATTATTTTTGAAAAATTTACAATAGAAAAGGCAATCCCTGGCGCAATTAAAATTTGCGACAGTAAAAAATTAATTTTTGAAAAATTTACTATAGAAAAGGCAATCCATGGCGTAATTAAAATTTGCGACAGTAAAAACTTAATTTTTGAAAAATTTACTATAGAAATGGCAATCCTTGGCGTAATTAAAATTTGCGACAGTAAAAAAGAATTTTTTGAAAAATTTACTATAGAAAAGGCAATCCCTGACGTAATTAAAATTTGCGACAGAAAAAAATTAATTTTTGAAAAATTTCCTATAGAAAAGGCAATCCCTGGCGTAATTCAAATTTGCGACGGTAAAAAATTAGTTTTTTAAAAATTTACTATAGACAAGACAATCCCTGGCGTAATTAAAATTTTCGACAGTAAAAATTAATTTTTGAAAAATTTACTAAAGAAAAGGCAATCACTGGCGTAATTAAAATTTGCTACAGTAAAAAATTAATTTT
Organism: Dioctria linearis; assembly: GCA_963930735.1. Lineage (NCBI taxonomy): Eukaryota > Metazoa > Arthropoda > Insecta > Diptera > Asilidae > Dioctria > Dioctria linearis. The sequence continues at coordinate 33,081 of CAWVNZ010001739.1, read as the reverse complement.
TGAAAAATTTACAATAGAAAAGGCAATCCCTGGCGTAATTAAAATTTGCGGCAGTAAAAAATTAATTTTTGAAAAATTTTATATAGAAAAGGCAATCCATGGCGTAATTAAAATTTGCCACAGTAAAAATTTATTTTTTGAAAAATTTACTATATAAAAGGCAATCCCTGGCTTATTTAAAATTTGCGACAATAAAAATTAATTTTTTGAAAAATTTACTATAGAAAAGGCAATCCCTGGCGTATTTAAAATTTGCGATAGTAAAAAATTAATTTTTGAAAAATTTACTATAGAAAAGGCAATCCCTGGCGTAATTAAAATTTGCGACAGTAAAAAATTATTTTTTGAAAAATTTACTATAAAAGAGGCAATCCCTGGCGTTATTGAAATTTGCAACAGTAAAAAATTAATTCTTGAAAAATTTACTATAGAAAAAGCAATCCCTGGCGTAATTAAAATTACCGACATTAAAAAATTATTTTTTTAAAAATTTACTATAGAAAAGCCAATCTCTGGCGTGTTTAAAATTTGCGACAGTCAAAAATTAATTTTTGAAAAATTTACTACAGAAATGGCAATCCCTGGCGTAATTAAAATTTGCGACAGTAAAAAATTGATTTTTGACAAATTTACCATAGAAAAGGCAGTCCATGGCGTACTTAAAATTTGCGACAGTAAAAATTTATTTTTTGAAAAATTTACTATAGAAAAGGCAATCCCTGGTGTATTTAAAATTTGCGACAGTAAAAAATTAATTTTTGAAAAATTTACTATAGAAAAAGCAATCCATAGCGTAATTAAAATTTTCGACAGAAAAAATTTACTATAGAAAAGGAAATCCCTGGCGTAATTAAAATTTGCGACAGTAAAAAATTAATTTTTGAAAAATTTACTATAGAAAAGACAATTCCTGGCGTAATTAAAAATTTGCGACAGTAAAAAATTAATTTTTGAAAAATTTACTATAGAAAAGGCAATCCATGGCGTAATTAAAATTTGCGACAGTAAAAACTTAATTTTTGAAAAATTTACTATAGAAATGGCAATCCTTGGCGTAATTAAAATTTGCGACAGTAAAAAAGAATTTTTTGAAAAATTTACTATAGAAAAGGCAGTCCCTGACGTAATTAAAATTTGCGACAGAAAAAAATTAATTTTTGAAAAATTTCCTATAGAAAAGGCAATCCCTGGCGTAATTCAAATTTGCGACGGTAAAAAATCAGTTTTTTAAAAATTTACTATAGACAAGACAATCCCTGGCGTAATTAAAATTTTCGACAGTAAAAATTAATTTTTGAAAAATTTACTAAAGAAAAGGCAATCACTGGCGTAATCAAAATTTGCTACAGTAAAAAATTAATTTTTGAAAAATTTACAATAGAAAAGGCAATCCCTGGCGTAATTAAAATTTGCGGCAGTAAAAAATTAATTTTTGAAAAATTTTATATAGAAAAGGCAATCCATGGCGTAATTAAAATTTGCCACAGTAAAAATTTATTTTTGAAAAATTTACTATATAAAAGGCAATCCCTGGCTTATTTAAAATTTGCGACAATAAAAATTAATTTTTTGAAAAATTTACTATAGAAAAGGCAATCCCTGGCTTATTTAAAATTTGCGATAGTAAAAAATTAATTTTTGAAAAATTTACTATAGAAAAGGCAATCCCTGGCGTAATTAAAATTTGCGACAGTAAAAAATTATTTTTTGAAAAATTTACTATAGAAGAGGCAATCCCTGGCGTTATTGAAATTTGCAACAGTAAAAAATTAATTCTTGAAAAATTTACTATAGAAAAAGCAATCCCTGGCGTAATTAAAATTACCGACATTAAAAAATTATTTTTTTAAAAATTTACTATAGAAAAGCCAATCTCTGGCGTGTTTAAAATTTGCGACAGTCAAAAATTAATTTTTGAAAAATTTGCTACAGAAATGGCAATCCCTGGCGTAATTAAAATTTGCGACAGTAAAAAATTGATTTTTGAAAAATTTACCATAGAAAAGGCAGTCCATGGCGTACTTAAAATTTGCGACAGTAAAAATTTATTTTTTGAAAAATTTACTATAGAAAAGGCAATCCCTGGCGTATTTAAAATTTGCGACAGTAAAAATTCATTTTTTGAAAAATTTACTATAGAAAAGGCAATCCCTGGCGTATTTAAAATTTGCGACAGTAAAAAAATTAATTTTTGAAAAATTTACTATAGAATAGGCAATCCCTGGCGTAATTAAAATTTGCGACAGAAAAAATTTACTATAGAAAAGGAAATCCCTGGCGTAATTAAAATTTGCTACAGTAAAAAATTAATTTTTGAAAAATTTACTATAGAAAAGGCAATCCCTGGCGTAATTAAAATTTGCGACAGTAAAAAATTATTTTTTGAAAAATTTACTATAGAAGAAGCAATCCATAGCGTAATTAAAATTTTCGACAGAAAAAATTTACTATAGAAAAGCCAATCTCTGGCGTGCTTAAAATTTGCGACAGTCAAAAATTAATTTTTGAAAAATTTACTACAGAAAAGGCAATCCCTGGCGTAATTAAAATTTGCGACAGTAAAAAATTAATTTTTGAAAAATTTACCATAGAAAAGGCAATCCATGACGTACTTAAAATTTGCGACAGTAAAAATTTATTTTTTGAAAAATTTACTATAGAAAAGGCAATCCCTGGCGTATTTAAAATTTGCGACAGTAAAAATTCATTTTTTGAAAAATTTACTATAGAAAAGGCAATCCCTGGCGTATTTAAAATTTGCGACAGTAAAAAATTAATTTTTGAAAAATTTACTATAGAAAAAGCAATCCATAGCGTAATTAAAATTTTCGACAGAAAAAATTTAGTATAGAAAAGGAAATCCCTGGCGTAATTAAAATTTGCGACAGTAAAAAATTAATTTTTGAAAAATTTACTATAGAAAAGACAATTCCTGGCTTAATTAAAATTTGCGACAGTAAAAAATTAATTTTTGAAAAATTTACTATAGAAAAAGCAATCCATAGCGTAATTAAAATTTTCGACAGAAAAAATTTACTATAGAAAAGGAAATCCCTGGCGTAATTAAAATTTGCGACAGTAAAAAATTAATTTTTGAAAAATTTACTATAGAAAAGACAATTCCTGGCGTAATTAAAAATGCGACAGTAAAAAATTATTTTGAAAAATTTACAATAGAAAAGGCAATCCGTGGCGCAATTAAAATTTGCGACAGTAAAAAATTAATTTTTGAAAAATTTACTATAGAAAAGGCAATCCATGGCGTAATTAAAATTTGCGACAGTAAAAACTTAATTTTTGAAAAATTTACTATAGAAATGACAATCCTTGGCGTAATTAAAATTTGCGACAGTAAAAAAGAATTTTTTGAAAAATTTACTATAGAAAAGGCAATCCCTGACGTAATTAAAATTTGCGACAGAAAAAAATTAATTTTTGAAAAATTTCCTATAGAAAAGGCAATCCCTGGCGTAATTCAAATTTGCGACGGTAAAAAATTATTTTTTTAAAAATTTACTATAGACAAGACAATCCCTGGCGTAATTAAAATTTTCGACAGTAAAAATTAATTTTTGAAAAATTTACTAAAGAAAAGGCAATCACTGGCGTAATTAAAATTTGCTACAGTAAAAAATTAATTTTTGAAAAATTTACAATAGAAAATGCAATCCCTGGCGTAATTAAAATTTGCGGCAGTAAAAAATAAATTTTTTATAAATTTTATATAGAAAAGGCAATCCATGGCGTAATTAAAATTTGCCACAGTAAAAATTTATTTTTTGAAAAATTTACTATATAAAAGGCAATCCCTGGCTTATTTAAAATTTGCGACAATAAAAATTAATTTTTTTGAAAAATTTACTATAGAAAAGGCAATCCCTGGCGTATTTAAAATTTGCGATAGTAAAAAATTAATTTTGAAAAATTTACTATAGAAAAGGCAATCCCTGGCGTAATTAAAATTTGCGACAGTAAAAAAATTATTTTTTGAAAAATTTACTATAGAAGAGGCAATCCCTGGCGTTATTAAAATTTGCAACAGTAAAAAATTAATTCTTGAAAAATTTACTATAGAAAAAGCAATCCCTGGCGTAATTAAAATTTCCGACATTAAAAAATTATTTTTTTAAAAATTTACTATAGAAAAGCCAATCTCTGGCGTGTTTAAAATTTGCGACAGTCAAAAATTAATTTTTGAAAAATTTACTACAGAAATGGCAATCCCTGGCGTAATTAAAATTTGCGACAGTAAAAAATTGATTTTTGAAAAATTTACCGTAGAAAAGGCAGTCCATGGCGTACTTAAAATTTGCGACAGTAAAAATTTATTTTTTGAAAAATTTACTATAGAAAAGGCAATCCCTGGCGTATTTAAAATTTGCGACAGTAAAAATTCATTTTTTGAAAAATTTACTATAGAAAAGGCAATCCCTGGCGTATTTAAAATTTGCGACAGTAAAAAATTAATTTTTGAAAAATTTACTATAGAATAGGCAATCCCTGGCGTAATTAAAATTTGCGACAGTAAAAATTTATTTTTGAAAAATTTACTATAGAAAAGGCAATCCCTGGCGTAATTAAAATTTGCGACAGTAAAAAATTATTTTTTGAAAAATTTACTATAGAAAAAGCAATCCATAGCGTAATTAAAATTTTCGACAGAAAAAATTTACTATAGAAAAGCCAATCTCTGGCGTGCTTAAAATTTGCGACAGTCAAAAATTAATTTTTGAAAAATTTAGTACAGGATAGGCAATCCCTGGCGTAATTAAAATTTGCGACAGTAAAAAATTAATTTTTGAAAAATTTACCATAGAAAAGGCAATCCATGACGTACTTAAAATTTGCGACAGTAAAAATTTATTTTTTGAAAAATTTACTATAGAAGAGGCAATCCCTGGCGTATTTAAAATTTGCGACAGTAAAAATTCATTTTTTGAAAAATTTACTATAGAGAAGGCAATCCCTGGCGTATTTAAAATTTGCGACAGTAAAAAATTAATTTTTGAAAAATTTACTATGGAAAAAGCAATCCATAGCGTAATTAAAATTTTCGACAGAAAAAATTTACTATAGAAAAGGAAATCCCTGGCGTAATTAAAATTTTCGACAGTAAAAAAATAATTTTTGAAAAATTTACTATAGAAAAGACAATTCCTGGCGTAATTAAAAATGCGACAGTAAAAAACTATTTTTGAAAAATTTACAATAGAAAAGGCAATCCCTGGCGTAATTAAAATTTCGCGACAGTAAAAAATTAATTTTTGAAAAATTTACTATAGAAAAGGCAATCCATGGCGTAATTAAAATTTGCGACAGTAAAAACTTAATTTTTGAAAAATTTACTATAGAACTGGCAATCCTTGGCGTAATTAAAATTTGCGACAGTAAAAATGATTTTTTTGAAAAATTTACTATAGAAAAGGCAATCCCTGACGTAATTAAAATTTGCGACAGAAAAAAAATTAATTTTTGAAAAATTTCCTATAGAAAAGGCAATCCCTGGCGTAATTCAAATTTGCGACGGTAAAAAATTATTTTTTTAAAAATTTACTATAGACAAGTCAATCCCTGGCGTAATTAAAATTTTCGACAGTAAAAATTAATTTTTGAAAAATTTACTAAAGAAAAGGCAATCACTGGCGTAATTAAAATTTGCTACAGTAAAAAATTTCTTTTTGAAAAATTTACAATAGAACAGGCAATCCCTGGCGTAATTAAAATTTGCGGCAGTAAAAAATTAATTTTTGAAAAATTTTATATAGAAAAGGCAATCCATGGCGTAATTAAAATTTGCGACAGTAAAAATTTATTTTTTGAAAAATTTACTATCTAAAAGGCAATCCCTGGCTTATTTAAAATTTGCGACAATAAAAATTAATTTTTTGAAAAATTTACTATAGAAAAGGCAATCCCTGGCGTTTTTAAAATTTGCGATAGTAAAATATTAATTTTTGAAAAATTTACTATAGAAAAGGCAATCCCTGGCGTAATTAAAATTTGCGACAGTAAAAAATTATTTTTTGAAAAATTTACTATAGAAGAGGCAATCCCTGGCGTTATTAAAATTTGCAACAGTAAAAAATTAATTCTTGAAAAATTTACTATAGAAAAAGCAATCCCTGGCGTAATTAAAATTTCCGACATTAAAAAATTTTTTTTTTAAAAATTTACTATAGAAAAGCCAATCTCTGGCGTGTTTAAAATTTGCGACAGTCAAAAATTAATTTTTGAAAAATTTACTACAGAAAAGGCAATCCCTGGCGTAATTAAAATTTGCGACAGTAAAAAATTAATTTTTGAAAAATTTACCATAGAAAAGGCAATCCATGGCGTACTTAAAATTAGCGACAGTAAAAATTTATTTTTTGAAAAATTTACTATAGAAAAGGCAATCCCTGGCGTATTTAAAATTTGCGACAGTAAAAATTCATTTATTGAAAAATTTACTATAGAAAAGGCAATCCCTGGCGTATTTAAAATTTGCGACAATAAAAAATTAATTTTTGAAAAATTTACTCTAGAATAGGCAATCCCTGGCGTAATTAAAATTTGCGACAGTAAAAATTTATTTTTTGAAAAATTTACTATAGAAAAGGCAATCCCTGGCGTAATTAAAATTTGCGACAGTAAAAAATTATTTTTTGAAAAATTTACTATAGAAAAAGCAATCCATAGCGTAATTAAAATTTTCGACAGAAAAAATTTACTATAGAAAAGGCAATCCCTGGCGTAATTAAAATTTGCGACAGTAAAAAATTAATTTTTGAAAAATTTACTATAGAAAAGTCAATTCCTCGCGTAATTAAAATGCGACAGTAAAAAATTATTTTTGAAAAATTTACAATAGAAAAGGCAATCCCTGGCGTAATTAAAATTTGCGACAGTAAAAAATTAATTTTTGAAAAATTTACTATAGAAAAGGCAATCCATGGCGTAATTAAAATTTGCGACAGTAAAAATTTATTTTTGAAAAATTTACTATAGAAAAGGCAATCCCTGGCGTAATTAAAATTAGCGACAATAAAAAATTATTTTTTGAAAAATTTACTATAGAAAAAGCAATCCATAGCGTAATTAAAATTTTCGACAGAAAAAGTTTACTATAGAAAAGGCAATCCCTGGCGTAATTAAAATTTGCGACAGTAAAAAATTAATTTTTGAAAAATTTACTATAGAAAAGACAATTCCTGGCGTAATTAAAAATGCGACAGTAAAAAATTATTTTGAAAAATTTACAATAGAAAAGGCAATCCCTGGCGTAATTAAAATTTGCGACAGTAAAAAATTAATTTTTGAAAAATTTACTATAGAAAAGGCAAACCATGGCGTAATTAAATTTTGCTACAGTAAAAATTTATTTTTTGAAAAATTTACTACAATAAAGGCAATCCTGGCGTATTTAAAATTTGCGACAGTAAAAATTTATTTTTTGAAAAATTTACTATAGAAAAGGCAATCCCTGGCGTAATTAAAATTTGCGACAGTAAAAAATTATGTTTTGAAAAATTTACTATAGAAAAGGCAATCCCTGGCGTAATTAAAATTTACGACAGTAAAAAATTATTTTTTGAATAATTTACTATAGCAAAGGCAATCCTTGCGGTAATTAAAATTTGCGAGAGTAAAAAATAATTTTTTGATAAATTTACTATAGAAAAGGCAATCCCTGCCGTAATTAAAATTTGCGACAGTAAAAAATTAATTTTTGAAAAATTTACTATGGAAAAGGCAATCCCTGGCGTATTTAAAATTTCCGACAGTAAAAATTAATTTTTTGAAAAATTCACTATAGAAAAGGCAATTCCTGGAGTAATTAAAATTTGCGACAGTAAAAAATAATTTTTTGAAAAATTTATTATAGAAAAGGCAATTCCTGGCGTATTTAAAATTGCCTACAGTAAAAAATAATTTTTTGAGAAATTTACTATAGAAAAGGCAATCCCTGGCGTATTTAAAATTTCCGACAGTAAAAAATAATTTTTTGAAAAATTTCATATAGAAAAGGCAATCCCTGGCGTAATTAAAATTTGCGACAGTAAAAAATTTATTTTTGAAAAATTGACTATAGAAAAGGCAATCCCTGGCGTAATTAAAATTTCCGACAGGAAAAAATTATTTTTTTAAAAATTTACTATAGAAAAGCCAATCTAGGCTTATTTAAAATTTGCGACAGTAAAAAATTAATTTTGAAAAATTTACTATAGAAAAGGCAATCCATGGCGTAATTAAAATTTGCGACAGTAAAAAATAATTTTTTGAAAAATTTACTAAAGAAAAGGCAATCCTTGGCGTATTTAAAATTTGCGACAGTAAAAATTTATTTTTTGAAAAATTTACTATAAAAAAGGCAATCCCTGGCGTAATTAAAATTTGCGACAGTAAAAAATAATTTTTTGAAAAATTTACTATAGAAAAGGCCATCCCTGACGTAATTAAAATTTGCGAAAGTAAAAAATTAATTTTTGAATAATTTACTATAGAAAAGGCAATCCCTGGCGTAATTAAAATTTGCGACAGTAAAAAATAATTTTTTTAAAAATTTACTATAGAAAAGGCAATCCCTGACGTAATTAAAATTTGCGACAGTAAAAAATTAATGTTTGAAAAATTTACTATAGAGAAGGCAATCCCTGGCGTAATTAAAATTTGCGACGGTAAAAAATTATTTTTTTAAAAATTTTCTATAGAAAAGGCAATCCCTGGCGTAATTAAAATTTCCGACAGTAAAAATTAATTTTTGAGAAATTTACTCTCAAAAGGCAATCCCTGGCGAAATTAAAATTTGCGACAGTAAATATTAATTTTTGATAAATTTACTATGGAAAAGGCAATCCTTGGCGTAATTAAAATTTCCGACAGTAAAAAACTATTTTTTTAAAAATTTACTATAGAAAAGCCAATCTCTGGCGTATTTAAAATTTGCGACAGTAAAAAATAATTTTTTAAAAATTTACTACAGAAAAGGCAATCCCTGGCGTAATTAAAATTTCCGACAGTAAAAATGATTTTTTGAGAAATTTACTATAAAAAGCAATCCCTGGCGTAATTAAAATTTGCGACAGTAAAAAATTAATTTTTGAAATATTTACTATAGAAAAGGCAATCCCTGGCGTAATTAGAATTTCCGACAGTAAAAAAATATTTTTTTAAAAATTTACTATAGAAAAGCCAATCTCTGGCGTATTTAAAATTTCCGACAGTAAAAATTAATTTTTGAAAAATTTACTATAGAAAAGGCAATCCCTGTCGTATTTAAAATTTGCGACAGCAAAAAATTAATTTTTGAAAAAATTTACTATAGAAAAGGCAATCCCTGGCGTATTTAAAATTTGCGACAGTAAAAAATTATTTTTTGAAAAATTTACTATAGAAAAGGCAATCCCTAGCCTAATTAAAATTTACGACAGTAAAAATTCTTTTTGAAAAATTACTATAGAAAGGGCAATCCCAGGCGTATTTAAAATTTGCGACAAAAAAATTAATTTTGAAAAAATTTACTATAGAAAAGGCAATCCCTGGCGTAATTAAAATTTGCGACAGTAAAAAATTATTTTTTGAAAAATTTACTATAGAAAAGGCAATCCCTGGCGTAATTAAAATTTACGACAGCAAAAAATTATTTTTTGAAAAATTTACTATAGAAAAGGCAATCCCTGTCGTAATTAAAATTTGCGACAGTAAAAAATAATTTTTTGAAATATTTATTATTGAAAAGGCAATCCCTGGCGTATTTAAAACTCCCTACAGTAAAAAATAGTTTTTTGAGAAATTTACTATAGAAAAGCAATCCCTGGCCTATTTAAAATTTTCGACAGTAAAAAATAATTTTTTGAAAAATTTCCTATAGAAAAGTCAATCCCTGGCGTAATTAAAATTTGCGACAGTAAAAAATTAATTTTTGAAAAATTTACTATAGAAAAGGCAATCCCTGGCGTATTTAAAATTTCCGACAGTAAAAAATTAATTTTTGAAAAATTTACTATAGAAAAGGCAATCCCTGGCGTAATTAAAATTTCCGACAGTAAAAAATTATTTTTTTAAAAATTTACTATAGAAAAGCCAATCTCTGGCTTATTTAAAATTTGCGACAGTAAAAAATTAATTTTTGAAAAATTTACTATAGAAAATGCAATCCATGGGGTAATTAAAATTTCCGACAATAAAAAAATTTTTTGAAAAATTTACTATAGAAAGGGCAAACCCAGGCGTATTTAAAATTTGCGACAGTAAAAAATTAATTTTTGAAAAATTTACTATAGAAAAGGCAATACCTGGCGTAATTAAAATTTGCGACAGTAAAAAATTATGTTTTGAAAAATTTACTATAGAAAAGGCAATCCCTGGCGTAATTAAAATTTACGACAGTAAAAAATAATTTTTTGAAAAATTTACTATGGAAAAGGCAATACCTGGCGTATTTAAAATTTCCGACAGTAAAAAATAATTTTTTGAAAAATTCACTATAGAAAAGGCAATTCCTGGAGTAATTAAAATTTGCGACAGTAAAAAATAATTTTTTGAAAAATTTATTATAGAAAAGGCAATTCCTGGCGTATTTAAAATTTCCTACAGTAAAAAATAATTTTTTGAGAAATTTACTATAGAAAAGGCAATCCCTGGCGTATTTAAAATTTCCGACAGTAAAAAATAATTTTTTGAAAAATTTCATATAGAAAAGGCAATCCCTGGCGTAATTAAAATTTGCGACAGTAAAAAATTATTTTTTGAAAAATTTACTAAAGAAAAGGCAATCCTTGGCGTATTTAAAATTTGCGACAGTAAAAATTTATTTTTTGAAAAATTTACTATAAAAAAGGCAATTCCTGGCGTAATTAAAATTTGCGACAGTAAAAAATAATTTTTTGAAAAATTTACTATAGAAAAGGCCATCCCTGACGTAATTAAAATTTGCGAAAGTAAAAATTTAATTTTTGAATAATTTACTATAGAAAAGGCAATCCCTGGCGTAATTAAAATTTGCGACAGAAAAAGTTTACTATAGAAAAGGCAATCCCTGGCGTAATTAAAATTTGCGACAGTAAAAAATTAATTTTTGAAAAATTTACTATAGAAAAGACAATTCCTGGCGTAATTAAAAATGCGACAGTAAAAAATTATTTTTGAAAAATTTACAATAGAAAAGGCAATCCCTGGCGTAATTAAAATTTGCGACAGTAAAAAATTAATTTTTGAAAAATTTACTATAGAAAAGGCAATCCATGGCGTAATTAGAATTTGCGACAGTAAAAATTTATTTTTTGAAAAATTTACTATAGAAAAGGCAATCCCTGGCGTAATTAAAATTAGCGACAGTAAAAAATTATTTTTTGAAAAATTTACTATAGAAAAAGCAATCCATAGCGTAATTAAAATTTTCGACAGAAAAAGTTTACTATAGAAAAGGCAATCCCTGGCGTAATTAAAATTTGCGACAGTAAAAAATTAATTTTTGAAAAATTTACTATAGAAAAGACAATTCTTGGCGTAATTAAAAATGCGACAGTAAAAAATTATTTTTGAAAAATTTACAATAGAAAAGGCAATCCCTGGCGTAATTAAAATTTGCGACAGTAAAAAATTAATTTTTGAAAAATTTTCTATAGAAAAGGCAAACCATGGCGTAATTAAATTTTGCTACAGTAAAAATTTATTTTTTGAAAAATTTACTACAATAAAGGCAATCCTGGCGTATTTAAAATTTGCGACAGTAAAAATTTATTTTTTGAATAATTTACTATAGAAAAGGCAATCCCTGGCGTAATTAAAATTTGCGACAGTAAAAAATTATGTTTTGAAAAATTTACTATAGAAAAGGCAATCCCTGGCGTAATTAAAATTTACGACAGTAAAAAATTATTTTTTGAATAATTTACTATAGCAAAGGCAATCCTTGCGGTAATTAAAATTTGCGAGAGTAAAAAATAATTTTTTGATAAATTTACTATAGAAAAGGCAATCCCTGCCGTAATTAAAATTTGCTACAGTAAAAAATTAATTTTTGAAAAATTTACTATGGAAAACGCAATCCCTGGCGTATTTAAAATTTCCGACAGTAAAAAATAATTTTTTGAAAAATTCACTATAGAAAAGGCAATTCCTGGAGTAATTAAAATTTGCGACAGTAAAAAATAATTTTTTGAAAAATTTATTATAGAAAAGGCAATTCCTGGCGTATTTAAAATTTCCTACAGTAAAAAATAATTTTTTGAGAAATTTACTATAGAAAAGGCAATCCCTGGCGTATTTAAAATTTCCGACAGTAAAAAATAATTTTTTGAAAAATTTCATATAGAAAAGGCAATCCCTGGCGTAATTAAAATTTGCGACAGTAAAAAATTTATTTTTGAAAAATTGACTATAGAAAAGGCAATCCCTGGCGTAATTAAAATTTCCGACAGGAAAAAATTATTTTTTTAAAAATTTACTATAGAAAAGCCAATCTAGGCTTATTTAAAATTTGCGACAGTAAAAAATTAATTTTTGAAAAATTTACTATAGAAAAGGCAATCCATGGCGTAATTAAAATTTGCGACAGTAAACAATTATTTTTTGAAAAATGTACTAAAGAAAAGGCAATCCTTGGCGTATTTAAAATTTGCGACAGTAAAAATTTATTTTTTGAAAAATTTACTATAAAAAAGGCAATCCCTGGCGTAATTAAAATTTGCGACAGTAAAAAATAATTTTTTGAAAAATCTACTATAGAAAAGGCCATCCCTGACGTAATTAAAATTTGCGAAAGTAAAAAATTAATTTTTGAATAATTTACTATAGAAAAGGCAATCCCTGGCGTAATTAAAATTTGCGACAATAAAAAATAATTTTTTTAAAAAATTTACTATAGAAAAGGCAATCCCTGACGTAATTAAAATTTGCGACAGTAAAAAATTAATGTTTGTAAAATTTACTATAGAGAAGGCAATCCCTGGCGTAATTAAAATTTGCGACGGTAAAAAATTATTTTTTTAAAAATTTTCTATAGAAAAGGCAATCCCTGGCGTAATTAAAATTTCCGACAGTAAAAATTAATTTTTGAGAAATTTACTCTCAAAAGGCAATCCCTGGCGTAATTAAAATTTGCGACAGTAAATATTAATTTTTGATAAATTTACTATGGAAAAGGCAATCCTTGGCGTAATTAAAATTTCCGACAGTAAAAAATTATTTTTTTAAAAATTTACTATAGAAAAGCCAATCTCTGGCGTAAGTAAAAAATAATTTTTTAAAAATTTACTACAGAAAAGGCAATCCCTGGCGTAATTAAAATTTCCGACAGTAAAAATGATTTTTTGAGAAATTTACTATAAAAAGCAATCCCTGGCGTAATTAAAATTTGCGACAGTAAAAATTAATTTTTGAAATATTTACTATAGAAAAGGCAATCCCTGGCGTAATTAGAATTTCCGACAGTAAAAAATTATTTTTTTAAAAATTTACTATAGAAAAGCCAATCTCTGGCGTATTTAAAATTTCCGACAGTAAAAATTAATTTTTGAAAAATTTACTATAGAAAAGGCAATCCATGGCGTAATTATAATTTGCGACAGTAAAAATTTATTTTTAAAAAAATTTACTATAGAAAAGGCACTCCCTGGCGTATTTAAAATTTGCGACAGTAAAAATTTATGTTTTGAAAAATTTACTATAGAAATGGCAATCCCTGTCGTATTTAAAATTTGCGACAGCAAAAAATTAATTTTTGAAAAAATTTACTATAGAAAAGGCAATCCCTGGCGTATTTAAAATTTGCGACAGTAAAAAATTATTTTTTGAAAAATTTACTATAGAAAAGGCAATCCTTAGCCTAATTAAAATTTACGACAGTAAAAAATTCTTTTTTGAAAAATTTACTATAGAAAGGGCAATCCCAGACGTATTTAAAATTTGCGACAAAAAAATTAATTTTTGAAAAATTTACTATAGAAAAGGCAATCCCTGGCGTAATTAAAATTTGCGACAGTAAAAAATTATTTTTTGAAAAATTTACTATAGAAAAGGCAATCCCTGGCGTAATTAAAATTTACGACAGAAAACAATTATTTTTTGAAAAATTTACTATAGAAAAGGCAATCCCTGTCGTAATTAAAATTTGCGACGGTAAAAAATAATTTTTTGAAATATTTATTATAGAAAAGGCAATCCCTGGCGTATTTAAAACTCCCTACAGTAAAAAATAGTTTTTTGAGAAATTTACTATAGAAAAGCAATCCCTGGCGTATTTAAAATTTTCGACAGTAAAAAATAATTTTTTGAAAAATTTCCTATAGAAAAGTCAATCCCTGGCGTAATTAAAATTTGCGACAGTAAAAAATTAATTTTTGAAAAATTTACTATAGAAAAGGCAATCCCTGGCGTATTTAAAATTTCCGACAGTAAAAAATTAATTTTTGAAAAATTTACTATAGAAAAGGCAATCCCTGGCGTAATTAAAATTTCCGACAGTAAAAAATTATTTTTTTAAAAATTTACTATAGAAAAGCCAATCTCTGGCTTATTTAAAATTTGCGACAGTAAAAAATTAATTTTTGAAAAATTTACTATAGAAAATGCAATCCATGGGGTAATTAAAATTTCCGACAATAAAAAATTATTTTTTGAAAAATTTACTATAGAAAAGCCAATCCCTGGCGTATTTAAAATTTGCGACAGTAAAAATTTATTTTTTGAAAAATTTACTATAGAAAAGGCAATCCCTGGCGTATTTAAAATTTGCAACAGTAAAAAATTAATTTTTGAAAAATTTACTATAGAAAAGGCAATCCCTGTCGTAATTAAAATTTACGACAGTAAAAAATTATTTTTTGAAAAATTTACTATAGAAAAGACAATCCCTGGCGTAATTAAAATTTGCGACAGTAAAAAATAATTTTTTGAAAAATTTAATATAGAAAAGGCAATCGCAGACGTAATTAAAATTTGCGACAGTAAAAAATAAATTTTTGAAAAATTTACTATAGAAAAGGCAATCCCTGGCGTATTTAAAATTTCCGACAGTAAAAAATATTTTTTGAAAAATTTACTATAAAAAAGGCAACCCCTGGCGCAATTAAAATTTGCGACAGTAAAAAATTAATTTTTAAAAAATTTACTATAGAAATGGCAATCCTTGGCGTAATTAAAATTTGCGACAGTAAAAAAGAATTTTTTGAAAAATTTACTATAGAAAGGGCAATCCCAGGCGTATTTAAAATTTGCGACAGTAAAAAATTAATTTTTGAAAAATTTACTATAGAAAAGGCAATACCTGGCGTAATTAAAATTTGCGACAGTAAAAAATTATGTTTTGAAAAATTTACTATAGAAAAGGCAATCCCTGGCGTAATTAAAATTTACTACAGTAAAAAATAATTTTTTGAAAAATTTACTATGGAAAAGGCAATCCCTGGCGTATTTAAAATTTCCGACAGTAAAAAATAATTTTTTGAAAAATTCACTATAGAAAAGGCAATCCCTGGCGTATTTAAAATTTCTGACAGTAAAAAATAATTTTTTGAAAAATTTCATATAGAAAAGGCAATCCCTGGCGTAATTAAAATTTGCGACAGTAAAAAATTTATTTTTGAAAAATTGACTATAGAAAAGGCAATCCCTGGCGTAATTAAAATTTCCGACAGGAAAAAATTATTTTTTTAAAAATTTACTATAGAAAAGCCAATCTAGGCTTATTTAAAATTTGCGACAGTAAAAATTTATTTTTTGAAAAATTTACTATAAAAAAGGCAATCCCTGGCGTAATTAAAATTTGCGACAGTAAAAAATAATTTTTTGAAAAATTTACTATAGAAAAGGCCATCCCTGACGTAATTAAAATTTGCGAAAGTAAAAAATTAATTTTTGAATAATTTACTATAGAAAAGGCAATCCCTGGCGTAATTAAAATTTGCGACAGTAAAAAATAATTTTTTTAAAAATTTACTATAGAAAAGGCAATCCCTGACGTAATTAAAATTTGCGACAGTAAAAAATTAATGTTTGAAAAATTTACTATAGAGAAGGCAATCCCTGGCGTAATTAAAATTTGCGACGGTAAAAAATTATTTTTTTAAAAATTTTCTATAGAAAAGGCAATCCCTGGCGTAATTAAAATTTCCGACAGTAAAAATTAATTTTTGAGAAATTTACTCTCAAAAGGCAATCCCTGGCGTAATTAAAATTTGCGACAGTAAATATTAATTTTTGATAAATTTACTATGGAAAAGGCAATCCTTGGCGTAATTAAAATTTCCGACAGTAAAAAATTATTTTTTTAAAAATTTACTATAGAAAAGCCAATCTCTGGCGTATTTAAAATTTGCGACAGTAAAAAATAATTTTTTAAAAATTTACTACAGAAAAGGCAATCCCTGGCGTAATTAAAATTTCCGACAGTAAAAATGATTTTTTGAGAAATTTACTATAAAAAGCAATCCCTGGCGTAATTAAAATTTGCGACAGTAAAAAATTAATTTTTGAAATATTTACTATAGAAAAGGCAATCCCTGGCGTAATTAGAATTTCCGACAGTAAAAAATTATTTTTTTAAAAATTTACTATAGAAAAGCCAATCTTTGGCGTATTTAAAATTTCCGACAGTAAAAATTAATTTTTGAAAAATTTACTATAGAAAAGGCAATCCATGGCGTAATTATAATTTGCGACAGTAAAAATTTATTTTTAAAAAAATTTACTATAGAAAAGGCACTCCCTGGCGTATTTAAAATTTGCGACAGTAAAAATTTATTTTTTGAAAAATTTACTATAGAAATGGCAATCCCTGCCGTATTTAAAATTTGCGACAGCAAAAAATTAATTTTTGAAAAAATTTACTATAGAAAAGGCAATCCCTGGCGTATTTAAAATTTGCGACAGTAAAAAATATTTTTTGAAAAATTTACTATAGAAAAGGCAATCCCTAGCCTAATTAAAATTTACGACAGTAAAAAATTCTTTTTTGAAAAATTTACTATAGAAAGGGCAATCCCAGGCGTATTTAAAATTTGCGACAAAAAAATTAATTTTTGAAAAATTTACTATAGAAAAGGCAATCCCTGGCGTAACTAAAATTTGCGACAGTAAAAAATTATTTTTTGAAAAATTTACTATAGAAAAGGCAATCCCTGGCGTAATTAAAATTTACGACAGCAAAAAATTATTTTTTGAAAAATTTACTATAGAAAAGGCAATCCTTGTCGTAGTTAAAATTTGCGACAGTAAAAAATAATTTTTTGAAATATTTATTATAGAAAAGGCAATCCCTGGCGTATTTAAAATTCCCTACAGTAAAAAATAGTTTTTTGAGAAATTTACTATAGAAAAGCAATCCCTGGCGTATTTAAAATTTTCGACAGTAAAAAATAATTTTTTGAAAAATTTCCTATAGAAAAGTCAATCCCTGGCGTAATTAAAATTTGCGACAGCAAAAAAATTAATTTTTGAAAAATTTACTATAGAAAAGGCAATCCCTGGCGTATTTAAAATTTCCGACAGTAAAAAATTAATTTTTGAAAAATTTACTATAGAAAAGGCAATCCCTGGCGTAATTAAAATTTCCGACAGTAAAAAATTATTTTTTTAAAAATTTACTATAGAAAAGCCAATCTCTGGCTTATTTAAAATTTGCGACAGTAAAAAATTAATTTTTGAAAAATTTACTATAGAAAATGCAATCCATGGGGTAATTAAAATTTCCGACAATAAAAAATTATTTTTTGAAAAATTTACTATAGAAAAGCCAATCCCTGGCGTATTTAAAATTTGCGACAGTAAAAATTTATTTTTTGAAAAATTTACTATAGAAAAGGCAATCCCTGGCGTATTTAAAATTTGCAACAGTAAAAAATTAATTTTTGAAAAATTTAATATAGAAAAGGCAATCAGTGTCGTAATTAAAATTTACGACAGTAAAAAATTATTTTTTGAAAAATTTACTATAGAAAAGACAATCCCTGGCGTAATTAAAATTTGCGACAGTAAAAAATAATTTTTTGAAAAATTTAATATAGAAAAGGCAATCGCAGACGTAATTAAAATTTGCGACAGTAAAAAATAAATTTTTGAAAAATTTACTATGGAAAAGGCAATCCCTGGCGTATTTAAAATTTCCGACAGTAAAAAATAATTTTTTGAAAAATTTACTATAAAAAAGGCAACCCCTGGCGCAATTAAAATTTGCGACAGTAAAAAATTAATTTTTAAAAAATTTACTATAGAAATGGCAATCCTTGGCGTAATTAAAATTTGCGACAGTAAAAAAGAATTTTTTGAAAAATTTACTATAGAAAGGGCAATCCCAGGCGTATTTAAAATTTGCGACAGTAAAAAATTAATTTTTGAAAAATTTACTATAGAAAAGGCAATACCTGGCGTAATTAAAATTTGCGACAGTAAAAAATTATGTTTTGAAAAATTTACTACAGAAAAGGCAATCCCTGGCGTAATTAAAATTTACGAGAGTAAAAAATAATTTTTTGAAAAATTTACTATAGAAAAGGCAATCCCTGGCGTAATTAAAATTTGCGAGAGTAAAAAATAATTTTTTGAAAAATTTACTATAGAAAAGGCAATCCCTGGCGTAATTAAAATTTGCGACAGTAAAAAATTAATTTTTGAAAAATTTACTATGGAAAAGGCAATCCCTGGCGTATTTAAAATTTCCGACAGTAAAAAATAATTTTTTGAAAAATTCACTATAGAAAAGGCAATTCCTGGAGTAATTAAAATGTGCGACGTTAAAAAATAATTTTTTGAAAAATTTATTATAGAAAAGGCAATTCCTGGCGTATTTAAAATTTCCTACAGTAAAAAATAATTTTTTGAGAAATTTACTATAGAAAAGGCAATTCCTGGCGTATTTAAAATTTCCGACAGTAATAAATAATTTTTTGAAAAATTTCCTATAGAAAAGGCAATCCCTGGCGAAATTAAAATTTGCGACAGTAAAAAATTTATTTTTGAAAAATTGACTATAGAAAAGGCAATCCCTGGCGTAATTAAAATTTCCGACAGGAAAAAATTATTTTTTTAAAAATTTCCTATAGAAAAGCCAATCTCGGCTTATTTAGAATTTGCGACAGTAAAAAAATAATTTTTGAAAAATTTACTATAGAAAAGGCAATCCATGGCGTAATTAAAATTTGCGACAGTAAAAAATTATTTTTTGAAAAATTTACTAAAGAAAAGGCAATCCTTGGCGTATTTAAAATATGCGACAGTAAAAATTTATTTTTTGAAAAATTTACTATAGAAAAGGCAATCCCTGGCGTAATTAAAATTTGCGACAGTAAAAAATAATTTTTTGAAAAATTTACTATAGGAAAGGCCATCCCTGACGTAATTAAAATTTGCGAAAGTAAAAAATTAATTTTTGAATAATTTACTATAGAAAAGGCAATCCCTGGCGTAATTAAAATTTGCGACAGTAAAAAATAATTTTTTTAAAAATTTACTATAGAAAAGGCAATCCCTGACGTAATTAAAATTTGTGACAGTAAAAAATTAATGTTTGAAAAATTTACTATAGAAAAGGCAATCCCTGGCGTAATTAAAATTTGCGAAGGTAAAAAATTATTTTTTTAAAAATATTCTATAGAAAAGGCAATCCCTAGCGTAATTAAAATTTCCAACAGTAAAAATTAATTTTTGAGAAATTTACTATCAAAAGGCAATCCCTGGCGTAATTAAAATTTGCGACAGTAAATAATTAATTTTTGAAAAATTTACTATGGAAAAGGCAATCCTTGGCGTAATTAAAATTTCCGACAGTAAAAAATTATTTTTTTAAAAATTTACTATAGAAAAGCCAATCTTTGGCGTATTTAAAATTTGCGACAGTAAAAAATAATTTTTTGAAAAATTTACTATAGAAAAGGCAATCCCTGACGTAATTAAAATTTGCGACAGTAAAAAATTAATTTTTGAATAATTTACTATAGAAAAGGCAATCCCTGGCGTAATTAAAATTTGCGACAGTAAAAAATAATTTTTTGAAAAATTTACTATAGAAAAGGCAATCCCTGACGTAATTAAAATTTGCGACAGTAAAAAATAAATTTTTGAAAAATTTACTATAGAAAAGGCAATCCCTGGCGTAATTAAAATTTGCGACGGTAAGAAATTATTTTTTTAAAAATTTACTACAGAAAAGGCAATCCCTGGCGTAATTAAAGTTTGCGACAGCAAAAAATTAATTTTTGAAAAAATTTACTATAGAAAAAGCAATCCCTGGCGTATTTAAAATTTGCGACAGTAAAAAATTATTTTTTGAAAAATTTACTATAGAAAAGGCAATCCCTGGCGTAATTAGAATTTCCGACAGTAAAAAATTATTTTTTTAAAAATTTACTATAGAAAAGCCAATCTCTGGCGTATTTAAAATTTCCGACAGTAAAAAATTAATTTTTGAAAAATTTACTATAGAAAAGGTAATCCATGGCGTAATTATAATTTGCGACAATAAAAATTTATTTTTAAAAAAATTTACTATAGAAAAGGCAATCCCTGGCGTATTTAAAATTTGCGACAGTAAAAATTTATTTTTTGAAAAATTTACTATAGAAAAGGCAATCCCTGGCGTAATTAAAGTTTGCGACAGCAAAAAATTAATTTTTGAAAAAATTTACTATAGAAAAAGCAATCCCTGGCGTATTTAAAATTTGCGACAGTAAAAAATTATTTTTTGAAAAATTTACTATAGAAAAGGCAATCACTAGCCTAATTAAAATTTACGACAGTAAAAAATTCTTTTTTGAAAAATTTACTATAGAAAGGGCAATCCCTGGCGTATTTAAAATTTGCGACAGTAAAAAATTAATTTTTGAAAAATTTACTATAGAAAAGGCAATCCCTGGCGTAATTAAAATTTGCGACAGTAAAAAAATATTTTTTGAAAAATTTAATATAGAAAAGGCAATCCCTGACGTAATTAAAATTTACGACAGGAAAAAATTATTTTTTGAAAAATTTACTATAGAAAAGGCAATCCCTGTCGTAATTAAAATTTGCGACAGTAAAAAATAATTTTTTGAAAAATTTATTATAGAAAAGGCAACCCCTGGCGCAATTAAAATTTGCGACAGTAAAAAATTATTTTTTGAAAAATTTACTATAGAAATGGCAATCCTTGGCGTAATTATAATTTGTGACAGTAAAAAAGAATTTTTTGAAAATTTACTATAGAAGAGGCAATCCCTGGCGTAACTAAAATTTGCAACAGTAAAAAATTAATTCTTGAAAAATTTACTATAGAAAAAAGCAATCCCTGGCATAATTAAAATTTCCGACATTAAAAAATTATTTTTTTAAAAATTTACTATAGAAAAGCCAATCTCAGGCGTGTTTAAAATTTGCGACAGTCAAAAATTAATTTTTGAAAAATTTACTACAGAAAAGGCAATACCTGGCGTAATTAAAATTTGCGACAGTAAAAAATTATTTTTCGAAAAATTTACAATAGAAAAGGCAATCCATGGCGTAATTAAAATTTTCGACAGAAAAAATTTACTATAGAAAAGGCAATCGCTGGCGTATTTAAAATTTGCAACAGTAAAAATTTATTTTTTGAAAAATTTACTATAGAAATGGCAATCCCTGGCGTATTTAAATTTGCGACAGTAAAAAATTAATTTTGAAAATTTACTATATAAAAGGCAATCCCGGGCGTAATTAAAATTTGCGACAGTAAAAAATAATTTTTTGAAAAATTTACAATAGAAAAGACAATCCCTGGCGTAATTAAAATTTGCGACAGTAAAAATTTATTTTTTGAAAAATTTACTATAGAAAAGGCAATCCCTGGCGTATCTAAAATTTGCCACAGTAAAAATTTATTTTTTGAAAAATTTACTATAGAAAAGGCAATCCCTGGCGTATTTAAAATTTGCGACAGTAAAAAATTAATTTTTGAAAAATTTACTATAGAAAAAGCAATCCCTGGCGTAATTAAAATTTGCGAGAGTAAAAATTTATTTTTGAAAAATTTACTATAGAAAAGGCAATCCCTGGCGTATTTAAAATTTGCGACAGCAAAAAATTAATTTTTGAAAAAATTTACTATAGAAAAGGCAATCCCTGGCGTAATTAGAATTTGCGACAGTAAAAAATTATTTTTTGAAAAATTTACTATAGAAAAGGCAATCCCTAGCCTAACTAAAATTTACGACAGTAAAAAATTATTTTTTGAAAAATTTACTATAGAAAATGCAATCCCTGGCGTATTTAAAATTTGCTACAGTAAAAAATTAATTTTTGAAAAATTTACTATAGAAAAGGCAATCCCTGGCGTAATTAAAATTTGCGACAGTAAAAAATTAATTTTTGAAAAATTTACTATAGAAAAGGCAATCCATGGCGTAATTAAAATTTGCGACAGTAAAAATTTATTTTTTGAAAAATTTACTATAGAAAAGGCAATCCCTGGCGTAATTAAAATTTGCGACAGTAAAAAATTAATTTTTGAAAAATTTACTATAGAGCGTAATTGAAATTTGCGACAGTTAAAAATTAATTTTTGAAAATTTACTATAGAATAGGCAATCCCTGGCGTAATTAAAATTTGCGACAGTAAAAAATTATTTTTCGAAAAATTTACTATAGAAAAGGCAATCCATGGCGTAATTAAAATTTTCGACAGAAAAAATTTACTATAGAAAAGGCAATCGCTGGCGTATTTAAAATTTGCCACAGTAAAAATTAATTTTTTGAAAAATTTACTATAGAAATGGCAATCCCTGGCGTATTTAAAATTTGCGACAGTAAAAAATTAATTTTTCAAAAATTTACTATATAAAAGGCAATCCCGGGCGTAATTAAAATTTGCGACAGTAAAAAATTATTTTTTGAAAAATTTACTATAGAAAAGCAATCGCTGGCGTCATTAAAATTTACGACAGTAAAAATTAATTCTTGAAAAATCTACTATAGAAAAAGCAATCCCTGGCGTAATTAAAATTTCCGACAGTAAAAAATTATTTGTTTAAAAATTTACTATAGAAAAGCCAATCTCTGGCGTATTTAAAATTTGCGACAGTAAAAATTTATTTTTTGAAAAATTTACTATAGAAAAGGCAATCCCTGGCGTAATTAAAATTTGCGACAGTAAAAAATTTATTTTCGAAATATTGACTATAGAAAAGGCAATCTCTGGCGTAAGTAAAATTTCCGACAGTAAAAAATTATTTTTTTAAAAATTTACTATAGAAAAGCCAATCTCTGGCGTATTTAAAATTTGCGACAGTAAAAAATTAATTTTTGAAAAATTTACTATAGAAAAGGCAATCCATGGCGTAATTAAAATTTGCGACAATAAAAATTTATTTTTTAAAAAATTTACTATAGAAAAGGCAATCCTTGGCGTATTTAAAATTTGCGAGAGTAAAAATTTATTTTTGAAAAATTTACTATAGAAAAGGCAATCTCTGGCGTATTTAAAATTTGCGACAGCAAAAAATTAATTTTTGAAAAAATTTACTATAGAAAAGGCAATCCCTGGCGTAATTAGAATTTGCGACAGTAAAAAATTATTTTTTGAAAAATTTACTATAGAAAAGGCAATCCCTAGCCTAACTAAAATTTACGACAGTAAAAAATTATTTTTTGAAAAATTTACTATAGAAAATGCAATCCCTGGCGTATATAAAATTTGCTACAGTAAAAATTAATTTTTGAAAAATTTACTATAGAAAAGGCAATCCCTGGCGTAATTAAAATTTGCGACAGTAAAAAATTAATTTTTGAAAAATTTACTATAGAAAAGGCAATCCATGGCGTAATTAAAATTTGCGACAGTAAAAATTTATTTTTTGAAAAATTTACTATAGAAAAGGCAATCCCTGGCGTAATTAAAATTTGCGACAGTAAAAAATTAATTTTGAAAAATTTACTATAGAGCGTAATTGAAATATGCGACAGTTAAAAATTAATTTTTGAAAAATTTACTATAGAATAGGCAATCCCTGGCGTAATTAAAATTTGCGACAGTAAACAATTATTTTTCGAAAAATTTACTATAGAAAAGGCAATCCATGGCGTAATTAAAATTTTCGACAGAAAAAATTTACTATAGAAAAGGCAATCGCTGGCGTATTTAAAATTTGCCACAGTAAAAATTAATTTTTTGAAAAATTTACTATAGAAATGGCAATCCCTGGCGTATTTAAAATTTGCGACAGTAAAAAATTAATTTTTCAAAAATTTACTATATAAAAGGCAATCCCGGGCGTAATTAAAATTTGCGACAGTAAAAAATTATTTTTTGAAAAATTTACAATAGAAAAGGCAATCCCTGGCGTAATTAAAATTTGCGACAGTAAAAAATTAATTTTTGAAAAATTTACTATAGAAAAGGCAATCCATGGCGTAATTAAAATTTGCGACAGTAAAAATTTATTTTTTGAAAAATTTACTATAGAAAAGGCAATCCCTGGCGTATTTAAAATTTGCCACAGTAAAAATTCATTTTTTTGAAAAATTTACTATAGAAAAGGCAATCCCTGGCGTATTTAAAATTTGCGACAGTAAAAAATTAATTTTTGAAAATTTACTACAGAAAAGGCAATCCCTGGCGTAATTAAAATTTGCGACAGTAAAAAATTATATTTGAAAAATTTACTATAGAAAAGGCAATCGCTGGCGTAATTAAAATTTACGACAGTAAAAAATGAATTCTTGAAAAATTTACTATAGAAAAAGCAATCCCTGGCGTAACTAAAATTTCCGACAGTAAAAAATTATTTGTTTAAAAATTTACTATAGAAAAGGCAATCCCTGGAGTAATTAAAATTTCCGACAGTTAAAAATTATTTTTTTAAAAATTTACTATAGAAAACCAATCTCTGGCGTATTTAAAAATTGCGAATGTAAAAATTTATTTTTTGAAAAATTTAATATAGAGAAGGCAATCCCTGGCGTATTTAAAATTTGCGACAGTAAAAATTTATTTTTTGAAAAATTTACTATAGAAAAGGCAATCCCTGGCGTAATTAAAATTTGCGACAGTAAAAAATTAATTTTTGAAATATTTACTATAGAAAAGGCAATCCCTGGCGTAATTAAAATTTCCGACAGTAAAAAATTATTTTTTTAAAAATTTACTATTGAAAAGCCAATCTCTGGTGTATTTAAAATTTGCGAAAGTAAAAAATTAATTTTTGAAAAATTTACTATAGAAAAGGCAATCCATGGCGTAATTAAAATTTGCGGCAGTAAAAATTTATTTTTTAAAAAATTTACTATAGAAAAGGCAATCCCTGGCGTATTTAAAACTTGCGACAGTAAAAATTTATTTTTTGAAAAATTTACTATAGAAAAGGCAATCCCTGGCGTATTTAAAATTTGCGACAGCAAAAAATTAATTTTTGAAAAAAATTACTATAGAAAAGGCAATCCCTGGCGTATTTAAAATTTGCGACAGTAAAAATTTATTTTTTGAAAAATTTACTATAGAAAAGCCAATCTCTGGCGTATTTAAAATTTGCGACAGTAAAAATTTATTTTTTGAAAAATTTACTATAGAAAAACCAATCTCTGGCGTATTTAAAATTTGCGACAGTAAAAAATTAATTTTTGAAAATTTACTACAGAAAAGGCAATCCCTGGCGTAATTAAAATTTGCGACAGTAAAAAATTATATTTTGAAAAATTTACTATAGAAAAGGCAATCGCTGGCGTAATTAAAATTTACGACAGTAAAAAATGAATTCTTGAAAAATTTACTATAGAAAAAGCAATCCCTGGCGTAACTAAAATTTCCGACAGTAAAAAATTATTTGTTTAAAAATTTACTATAGAAAAGGCAATCCCTGGAGTAATTAAAATTTCCGACAGTTAAAAATTATTTTTTTAAAAATTTACTATAGAAAAGCCAATCTCTGGCGTATTTAAAAATTGCGAATGTAAAAATTTATTTTTTGAAAAATTTAATATAGAGAAGGCAATCCCTGGCGTATTTAAAATTTGCGACAGTAAAAATTTATTTTTTGAAAAATTTACTATATCAAAGGCAATCCCTGGCGTAATTAAAATTTGCGACAGTAAAAAATTAATTTTTGAAATATTTACTATAGAAAAGGCAATCCCTGGCGTAATTAAAATTTCCGACAGTAAAAAATTATTTTTTTAAAAATTTACTATAGAAAAGCCAATCTCTGGCGTATTTAAAATTTGCGAAAGTAAAAAATTAATTTTTGAAAAATTTACTATAGAAAAGGCAATCCATGGCGTAATTAAAATTTGCGACAGTAAAAATTTATTTTTTAAAAAATTTACTATAGAAAAGGCAATCCCTGGCGTATTTAAAATTTGCGACAGTAAAAATTTATTTTTTGAAAAATTTACTATAGAAAAGGCAATCCCTGGCGTATTTAAAATTTGCGACAGCAAAAAATTAATTTTTGAAAAAAATTACTATAGAAAAAGCAATCCCTGGCGTATTTAAAATTTGCGACAGTAAAAATTTATTTTTTGAAAAATTTACTATAGAAAAGGCAATCCCTGGCGTATTTAAAATTTGCGACAGCAAAAAATTAATTTTTGAAAAAATTTACTATAGAAAAGGCAATCCATGGCGTAATTAAAATTTGCGACAGTAAAAATTTATTTTTTGAAAAATTTACTACATAAAAGGCAATCCCTGGCGTATTTAAAATTTGCGACGGTAAAAATTTATTTTTTGAAAAATTTACTATAGAAAAGGCAATCCCTGGCGTATTTAAAATTTGCGACATAAAAAAATTAATTTTTGAAAAATTTACTATAGAAAAGGCAATCCCTGGCGTAATTAAAATTTGCGACAGTAAGAAATTATTTTTTGAAAAATTTACTATAGAAAAGGCAATCGCTGGCGTAATTAAAATTTACGACAGTAAAAAATTAATTCTTGAAAAATTTACTATAGAAAAAGCAATCCCTGGCGTAATTAAAATTTCCGACAGTAAAAAATTATTTGTTTAAAAATTTACTATAGAAAGGCAATCCCTGGCGTAATTAAAATTTGCGACAATAAAAAATTATTTTTTGAAAAATTTACTATAGAAAAGCAATCGCTGGCGTCATTAAAATTTACGACAGTAAAAAATTAATTCTTGAAAAATCTACTATAGAAAAAGCAATCCCTGGCGTAATTAAAATTTCCGACAGTAAAAAATTATTTGTTTAAAAATTTACTATAGAAAAGCCAATCTCTGGCGTATTTAAAATTTGCGACAGTAAAAATTTATTTTTTGAAAAATTTACTATAGAAAAGGCAATCCCTGGCGTAATTAAAATTTGCGACAGTAAAAAATTAATTTTCGAAATATTGACTATAGAAAAGGCAATCTCTGGCGTAATTAAAATTTCCGACAGTAAAAAATTATTTTTTTAAAAATTTACTATAGAAAAGCCAATCTCTGGCGTATTTAAAATTTGCGACAGTAAAAAATTAATTTTTGAAAAATTTACTATAGAAAAGGCAATCCATGGCGTAATTAAAATTTGCGACAATAAAAATTTATTTTTTAAAAAATTTACTATAGAAAAGGCAATCCTTGGCGTATTTAAAATTTGCGAGAGTAAAAATTTATTTTTGAAAAATTTACTATAGAAAAGGCAATCCCTGGCGTATTTAAAATTTGCGACAGCAAAAAATTAATTTTTGA
This sequence comes from Dioctria linearis, assembly GCA_963930735.1. NCBI lineage: Eukaryota > Metazoa > Arthropoda > Insecta > Diptera > Asilidae > Dioctria > Dioctria linearis. The sequence goes on along the minus strand of CAWVNZ010001739.1, from coordinate 5,470 downwards.
AAAAATTTACTATAGAAAAGGCAATCCCTGGCGTAATTAGAATTTGCGACAGTAAAAAATTATTTTTTGAAAAATTTACTATAGAAAAGGCAATCCCTAGCCTAACTAAAATTTACGACAGTAAAAAATTATTTTTTGAAAAATTTACTATAGAAAATGCAATCCCTGGCGTATTTAAAATTTGCTACAGTAAAAAATTAAGTTTTGAAAAATTTACTATAGAAAAGGCAATCCCTGGCGTAATTAAAATTTGCGACAGTAAAAAATTAATTTTTGACAAATTTACTATAGAAAAGGCAATCCATGGCGTAATTAAAATTTGCGACAGTAAAAATTTATTTTTGAAAAATTTACTATAGAAAAGGCAATCCCTGGCGTAATTAAAATTTGCGACAGTAAAAAATTAATTTTTGAAAAATTTACTATAGAGCGTAATTGAAATTTGCGACAGTTAAAAATTAATTTTTGAAAAATTTACTATAGAATAGGCAATCCCTGGCGTAATTAAAATTTGCGACAGTAAAAAATTATTTTTCGAAAAATTTACTATAGAAAAGGCAATCCATGGCGTAATTAAAATTTTCGACAGAAAAAATTTACTATAGAAAAGGCAATCGCTGGCGTATTTAAAATTTGCCACAGTAAAAATTAATTTTTTGAAAAATTTACTATAGAAATGGCAATCCCTGGCGTATTTAAAATTTGCGACAGTAAAAAATTAATTTTTCAAAAATTTACTATATAAAAGGCAATCCCGGGCGTAATTAAAATTTGCGACAGTAAAAAATTATTTTTTGAAAAATTTACAATAGAAAAGGCAATCCCTGGCGTAATTAAAATTTGCGACAGTAAAAAATTAATTTTTGAAAAATTTACTATAGAAAAGGCAATCCATGGCGTAATTAAAATTTGCGACAGTAAAAATTTATTTTTTGAAAAATTTACTATAGAAAAGGCAATCCCTGGCGTATTTAAAATTTGCCACAGTAAAAATTCATTTTTTTGAAAAATTTACTATAGAAAAGGCAATCCCTGGCGTATTTAAAATTTGCGACAGTAAAAAATTAATTTTTGAAAATTTACTACAGAAAAGGCAATCCCTGGCGTAATTAAAATTTGCGACAGTAAAAAATTATATTTTGAAAAATTTACTATAGAAAAGGCAATCGCTGGCGTAATTAAAATTTACGACAGTAAAAAATGAATTCTTGAAAAATTTACTATAGAAAAAGCAATCCCTGGCGTAACTAAAATTTCCGACAGTAAAAAATTATTTGTTTAAAAATTTACTATAGAAAAGGCAATCCCTGGAGTAATTAAAATTTCCGACAGTTAAAAATTATTTTTTTAAAAATTTACTATAGAAAAGCCAATCTCTGGCGTATTTAAAAATTGCGAATGTAAAAATTTATTTTTTGAAAAATTTAATATAGAGAAGGCAATCCCTGGCGTATTTAAAATTTGCGACAGTAAAAATTTATTTTTTGAAAAATTTACTATAGAAAAGGCAATCCCTGGCGTAATTAAAATTTGCGACAGTAAAAAATTAATTTTTGAAATATTTACTATAGAAAAGGCAATCCCTGGCGTAATTAAAATTTCCGACAGTAAAAAATTATTTTTTTAAAAATTTACTATAGAAAAGCCAATCTCTGGCGTATTTAAAATTTGCGAAAGTAAAAAATTAATTTTTGAAAAATTTACTATAGAAAAGGCAATCCATGGCGTAATTAAAATTTGCGACAGTAAAAATTTATTTTTTAAAAAATTTACTATAGAAAAGGCAATCCCTGGCTTATTTAAAATTTGCGACAGTAAAAATTTATTTTTTGAAAAATTTACTATAGAAAAGGCAATCCCTGGCGTATTTAAAATTTGCGACAGCAAAAAATTAATTTTTGAAAAAAATTACTATAGAAAAGGCAATCCCTGGCGTATTTAAAATTTGCGACAGTAAAAATTTATTTTTTGAAAAATTTACTATAGAAAAGGCAATCCCTGGCGTATTTAAAATTTGCGACAGCAAAAAATTAATTTTTGAGAAAATTTACTATAGAAAAGGCAATCCATGGCGTAATTAAAATTTGCGACAGTAAAAATTTATTTTTTGAAAAATTAACTACATAAAAGGCAATCCCTGGCGTATTTAAAATTTGCGACGGTAAAAATTTATTTTTTGAAAAATTTACTATAGAAAAGGCAATCCCTGGCGTATTTAAAATTTGCGACATAAAAAAATTAATTTTTGAAAAATTTACTATAGAAAAGGCAATCCCTGGCGTAATTAAAATTTGCGACAGTAAGAAATTATTTTTTGAAAAATTTACTATAGAAAAGGCAATCGCTGGCGTAATTAAAATTTACGACAGTAAAAAATTAATTCTTGAAAAATTTACTATAGAAAAAGCAATCCCTGGCGTAATTAAAATTTCCGACAGTAAAAAATTATTTGTTTAAAAATTTACTATAGAAAAGCCAATCTCTGGCGTGTTTAAAATTTGCGACAGTAAAAAATTTATTTTTGAAAAATTTACTATAGAAAAGGCAATCCCTGGCGTATTTAAAATTTGCGACAGTAAAAAATTATTTTTTTAAAAATTTACTATAGAAAAGGCAATCCCTGGCGTAATTAAAATTTCCGACAGTTAAAAATTATTTTTTTAAAAATTTACTATAGAAAAGCCAATCTCTGGCGTATTTAAAATTTGCGACAGTAAAAATTTATTTTTGAAAAATTTAATATAGAGAAGGCAATCCCTGGCGTAATTAAAATTTCCGACAGTTAAAAATTATTTTTTAAAAATTTACTATAGAAAAGCCAATCTCTGGCGTATTTAAAATTTGCGACAGTAAAAAATTAATTTTTGAAATATTTACTATAGAAAAGGCAATCCCTGGCGTAATTAGAATTTCCGACAGTAAAAAATTATTTTTTTAAAAATTTACTATAGAAAAGCCAATCTCTGGCGTATTTAAAATATCCGACAGTAAAAAATTAATTTTTGAAAAATTTACTATAGAAAAGGTAATCCATGGCGTAATTATAATTTGCGACAGTAAAAATTTATTTTTAAAAAAATTTACTATAGAAAAGGCAATCCTTGGCGTATTTAAAATTTGCGACACTAAAAATTTATTTTTTGAAAAATTTACTATAGAAAAGGCAATCCCTGGCGTATTTAAAGTTTGCGACAGCAAAAAATTAATTTTTGAAAAAATTTACTATAGAAAAAGCAATCCCTGGCGTATTTAAAATTTGCGACAGTAAAAAATTATTTTTTGAAAAATTTACTATAGAAAAGGCAATCCCTACCCTAATTAAAATTTACGACAGTAAAAAATTCTTTTTTGAAAAATTTACTATAGAAAGGGCAATCCCTGGCGTATTTAAAATTTGCGACAGTAAAAAATTAATTTTTGAAAAATTTACTATAGAAAAGGCAATCCCTGGCGTAATTAAAATTTGCGACAGTAAAAAAATATTTTTTGAAAAATTTAATATAGAAAAGGCAATCCCTGGCGTAATTAAAATTTACGACAGGAAAAAATTATTTTTTGAAAAATTTACTATAGAAAGGCAATCCCTGTCGTAATTAAAATTTGCGACAGTAAAAAATAATTTTTTGAAAAATTTATTATAGAAAAGGCAATCCCTGGCGTATTTAAAATTCCCTACAGTAAAAAATAATTTTTTGAGAAATTTACTATAGAAAAGCAATCCCTGGCGTATTTAAAATTTTCGACAGTAAAAAATAATTTTTTGAAAAATTTGCTATAGAAAAGTCAATCCCTGGCGTAATTAAAATTTGCGACAGTAAAAAATTAATTTTTGAAAAATTTACTATAGAAAAGGCAATCCCTGGCGTATTTAAAATTTCCGACAGTAAAAAATTAATTTTTGAAAAATTTACTATAGAATAGGCAATCCCTGGCGTAATTAAAATTTCCGACAGTAAAAAAATATTTTTTTAAAAATTTACGATAGAAAAGCCAATCTCTGGCTTATTTAAAATTTGCGACAGTAAAAAATTAATTTTTGAAAAATTTACTATAGAAAATGCAATCCATGGCGTAATTAAAATTTCCGACAATAAAAAATTATTTTTTGAAAAATTTACTATATAAAAGCCAATCCCTGGCGTATTTAAAATTTGCGACAGTAAAAATTTATTTTTTGAAAAATTTACTATAGAAAAGGCAATCCCTGGCGTATTTAAAATTTGCAACAGTAAAAAATTAATTTTTGAAAAATTTACTATAGAAAAGGCAATCCCTGTCGTAATTAAAACTTACGACAGTAAAAAATTATTTTTTGAAAAATTTACTATAGAAAAGACAATCCCTGGCGTTATTAAAATTTGCGACAGTAAAAAATAATTTTTTGAAAAATTTACTATAGAAAAGGCAATCCCAGTCGTAATTAAAATTTGCGACAGTAAAAAATAAATTTTTGAAAAATTTACTATAGAAAAGGCAATCCCTGGCGTATTTAAAATTTCCGACAGTAAAAAATAATTTTTTGAAAAATTTACTATAAAAAAGGCAACCCCTGGCGCAATTAAAATTTGCGACAGTAAAAAATTAATTTTTGAAAAATTTACTATAGAAATGGCAATCCTTGGCGTAATTAAAATTTGCGACAGTAAAAAAGAATTTTTTGAAAAATTTACTATAGAAAAGGCAATCCCTGACGTAATTAAAATTTGCTACAGAAAAAAATTAATTTTTGAAAAATTTCCTATAGAAAAGGTAATCCCTGGCGTAATTAAAATTTGCGACGGTAAAAAATTATTTTTTGAAAAATTTACAATAGAAAAGGCAATCCCTGGCGTAATTAAAATTTGCGACAGTAAAAATTTATTTTTTGAAAAATTTACTATAGAAAAGGCAATCCCTGGCGTATCTAAAATTTGCCACAGTAAAAATTTATTTTTTGAAAAATTTACTATAGAAAAGGCAATCCCTGGCGTATTTAAAATTTGCGACAGTAAAAAATTAATTTTTGAAAAATTTACTATAGAAAAAGCAATCCCTGGCGTAATTAAAATTTGCGACAGTAAAAAATTATTTTTTGAAAAATTTACTATAGAAAAGCAATCGCTGGCGTCATTAAAATTTACGACAGTAAAAAATTAATTCTTGAAAAATCTACTATAGAAAAAGCAATCCCTGGCGTAATTAAAATTTCCGACAGTAAAAAATTATTTGTTTAAAAATTTACTATAGAAAAGCCAATCTCTGGCGTATTTAAAATTTGCGACAGTAAAAATTTATTTTTTGAAAAATTTACTATAGAAAAGGCAATCCCTGGCGTAATTAAAATTTGCGACAGTAAAAAATTAATTTTTGAAATATTGACTATAGAAAAGGCAATCCCTGACGTAATTAAAATTTCCGACAGTAAAAAATTATTTTTTTTACAAATTTACTATAGAAAAGCCAATCTCTGGCGTATTTAAAATTTGCGACA
>CAWVNZ010001738.1:37500-45000 GCA_963930735.1 Dioctria linearis | reverse complement strand
TGTTTTTTTTTCACAATTTTTTTTTTTTTTTTGATTTTTTTTTTGCTAATTCAGATTTTTTTTTTCTCAGATTTTTTTTTTTTTTTTTTTTTTTTTTTTTGCTAATTCAGATTTTTTTTTTTTTTTTTTCTCAGATTTTTTTTTTCTGACTGATTTTTTTTTTTCTGATTTTTTTTTTTTGCTAATTCAGATTTCTTTTTTTTTTCAGATGTTTTTTTTTTTTTTTGCTAATTCAGATTTTTTTTTTTTTTTTTGCTAATTCAGATTTTTTTTTTTGCTAATTCAGATTTTTTTTTTTTTTTCTTTTTTTTCAGATTTTTTTTTTTTTTTTTTTTTTTTTTGCTAATTCAGATTTTTTTTTTTTTTTTGCTAATTCAGATTTTTTTTGCTAATTCATATTTTTTTTTTTTTTTTTGCTAATTCAGATTTTTTTTTTTGCTAATTCAGATTTTTTTTTTCAGATATTTTTTTTTTTTTGCTAATTCAGATTTTTTTTTTTTTGCTAATTCAGATTTTTTTTTTTTTTTTTTTTTTTTGCTAATTCAGATTTTTTTTTTTTTTTGCTAATTAAATTTTTTTTTTTTTTTTGCTAATTCAGATTTTTTTTTTTTTTTTTTGCTAATTCAGATTTATTTTTTTTTTTTGCTAATTCATATTTTTTTTTTTTTTGCTAATTCAGATTTTTTTTTTTTGCTAATTCAGATTTTTTTTTTTTTTTTTCAAATTTTTTTTTTTCAGATTTTTGTTTTTTTTTTTTGTTTTTTTTTGCTAATTCAGATTTTTTTTTTCTTTTTTTTTCAGATTTTTTTTTTTTTGCTAATTCAGATTTTTTTTTTCTTTTTTTTTCAGATTTTTTTTGCTAATTCAGATTTTTTTTTTTTTTTTTTTGCTAATTCAGATTTTTTTTCAGATTTTTTTTGCTAATTCAGATTTTTTTTTTTTTTTTTTTTTTTGCTAATTCAATTTTTTTTTTTTTTTTGCTAATTCAGATTTTTTTCAGATTTTTTTTGCTAATTCAGATTTTTTTTTTTGCTAATTCAGATTTTTTTTTTTTTGCTAATTCATATTTTTTTTTTTTGTTAATTCAGATTTTTTTTTTTTGCTTATTCAGATTTTTTTTTGCTAATTCAGATTTTTTTTTCTTTTTTTTTCAGATTTTTTGCTAATTCAGATTTTTTTTTTCTTTTTCTTTTTTTTCAGATTTTTTTTTTTTTTTTTTTTTTTTGCTTTCAGATTTTTTTTCAGAGTTTTTTTTGCTAATTCAGATTTTTTTTTTTTTTTTTTGCTAATTCAGATTTTTTTTTTTTTCAGATTTTTTTTTTTTTTTTTTTTTTTTTTTGCTAATTCAGATTTTTTTTTTGCTAATTCAGATTTTTTTTTTTTTTTTTTTTTTTTTTTTTTTTTTTTTTTGCTAATTCAGATTTTTTTTTTTGCTAATTCAGATTTTTTTTTTTGCTAATTCAGATTTTTTTTTTTTTTTTTTGCTAATTCAGATTTTTTTTTTCTTTTTTTTCAGATTTTTTTTTTTTTTTGCTAATTCAGATTTTTTTTTTTTTTTTTTCAGATTTTTTTTTGCTAATTCAGATTTTTTTTTTTGCTATTTCAGATTTTTTTTTCAGATTTTTTTTGCTAATTCAGATTTTTTTTTTTTTTTTTTTTTTTTTGCTAATTCAGATTTTTTTTTTTTTTGCTAATTCATATTTTTTTTTTGTTAATTCAGATTTTTTTTGCTAATTCAGATTTTTTTTTTTTTTTTTCAGATTTTTTTTTTTGTTTTTTGCTAATTCAGATTTTTTTTTTTTCTTTTTTTTTCAGATTTTTTTTTTTTTTTTTTTTTTAGATTTTTTTTGCTAATTCAGATTTTTTTTTTTGCTAATTCAGATTTTTTTTTTGCTAATTCAGATTTTTTTTTTTCTTTTTTTTTCAGATTTTTTTTTTCTTTTTTTTCAGATTGCTTTTTTCAGATTTTTTTTTTTTTTTGCTAATTCAGATTTTTTTTTTTTTTTCAGATTTTTTTTTTTTGCTAATTCAGATTTTTTTTTTTGCTAATTCAGATTTTTTTTTTGCTAATTCAGATTTTTTTTTTTTTTATTTTTTTTTTTTTTTTTTTTTTTTTGCTAATTCAGATTTTTTATTTTTTTTGCTAATTCAGATTTTTTTTTTTTTTTGCTAATTCAGATTTTTTTTTTTTTTCTTTTTTTTCAGATTTTTTTTTTTTTGCTAATTCAGATTTTTTTTTTTCAGATTTTTTTTGCTAATTCAGATATTTTTTTTTTTTTTTTTTTTTTTTTGCTATTTCAGATTTTTTTTCAGATTTTTTTTGCTAATTCAGATTTTTTTTTTTTTTTGCTAATTCAGATTTTTTTTTTTTTGCTAATTCATATTTTTTTTTTTTGTTAATTCAGATTTTTTTTTTTTGCTAATTCAGATTTTTTTTTTGTTTTTTGCTAATTCAGATTTTTTTTTTTCTTTTTTTTTCAGATTTTTTTTTTTTTTTTTTTAGATTTTTTTTTTCAGATTTTTTTTGCTAATTCAGATTTTTTTTTTTTTTTTTTTTTTTGCTTTCAGATTTTTTTTGCTAATTCAGATTTTTTTTTTTTTTTTGCTAATTCAGATTTTTTTTTTTTTTTTTTTTGCTAATTCAGATTTTTTTTTGCTAATTCAGATTTTTTTTTTTTTTTTCTAATTCAGATTTTTTTTTTTTTTCAGATTTTTTTTTGTTTTTTTTTGTTTTTTTTTTTTTGCTAATTCAGATTTTTTTTTTTGCTAATTCAGATTTTTTTTTTTTTGCTAATTCATATATTTTTTTTTTGTTAATTCAGATTTTTTTTTTTTTTGCTAATTCAGATTTTTTTTTTTTTTTTTTTGCTAATTCAGATTTTTTTTTTCTTTTTTTTTCAGATTTTTTGCTAATTCAGATTTTTTTTTTCTTTTTTTTTTTTTTTTTTTTTTGCTTTCAGATTTTTTTTTTCAGATTTTTTTTGCTAATTCAGATTTTTTTTTTTTTTTTTTGCTAATTCAGATTTTTTTTTTTTTTTTTTCAGATTTTGTTTTTTTTTTTTTTTTTTTTTTTGCTAATTCAGATTTTTTTTTTTTTGCTAATTCAGATTTTTTTTTTGCTAATTCAGATTTTTTTTTTTTTTTTTTTTTTTTTTTTTTTTTTTTTGCTAATTCAGATTTTTTTTTTTTTTGCTAATTCAGATTTTTTTTTTTTTTTTTTTGCTAATTCAGATTTTTTTTTTTTTCTTTTTTTTCAGATTTTTTTTTTTTTTTGCTAATTCAGATTTTTTTTTCAGATTTTTTTTTGCTAATTCAGATTTTTTTTTTTTTTTTTTTTTTTTTGCTATTTCAGATTTTTTTTCAGATTTTTTTTGCTAATTCAGATTTTTTTTTTTTTTTTTTGCTAATTCAGATTTTTTTTTTTTTGCTAATTCATATTTTTTTTTTTGTTAATTCAGATTTTTTTTTTTTTGCTAATTCAGTTTTTTTTTTTTTTTCAGATTTTTTTTTTTTTTTTTTTTTTTTTGTTTTTTGCTAATTCAGATTTTTTTTTCTTTTTTTTCAGATTTTTTTTTTTTTTTTTTTTTAGATTTTTTTTTTTTTTTTTTTGCTAATTCAGATTTTTTTTTTTGCTAATTCAGATTTTTTTTTTGCTAATTCAGATTTTTTTTTTTCTTTTTTTTTCAGATTTTTTTTTTCTTTTTTTTCAGATTGTTTTTTTTCAGATTTTTTTTTTTTTGCTAATTCAGATTTTTTTTTTTTTTTCAGATTTTGTTTTTTTTTTTTTTTGCTAATTCAGATTTTTTTTTTTGCTAATTCAGATTTTTTTTTTGCTAATTCAGATTTTTTTTTTTTTTTTTTTTTTTTTTTTGCTAATTCAGATTTTTTTTTTTTTTTTGCTAATTCAGATTTTTTTTTTTTTTTTTTTGCTAATTCAGATTTTTTTTTTTCTTTTTTTTCAGATTTTTTTTTTTTTTTTGCTAATTCAGATTTTTTTTTTTTCAGATTTTTTTTTGCTAATTCAGATTTTTTTTTCTTTTTTTTTTTTTTTTGCTATTTCAGATTTTTTTTCAGATTTTTTTTGCTAATTCAGATTTTTTTTTTTTTTTTTTTTTTTTTTTGCTAATTCAGATTTTTTTTTTTTTGCTAATTCATATTTTTTTTTTGTTAATTCAGATTTTTTTTTTTTTGCTAATTCAGATTTTTTTTTTTTTTTTTCAAATTTTTTTTTTTTTTTTTTTTTTGTTTTTTGCTAATTCAGATTTTTTTTTTTTTTTTTTTTTTTTTTTAGATTTTTTTTTTCAGATTTTTTTTGCTAATTCAGATTTTTTTTTTTTTTTTTTTTGCTTTCAGATTTTTTTTGCTAATTCAGATTTTTTTTTTTTTTTTGCTAATTCAGATTTTTTTTTTTTTTTTTTGCTAATTCAGATTTTTTTTTGCTAATTCAGATTTTTTTTTTTTTCTAATTCAGATTTTTTTTTTTTTCAGATTTTTTTTTGTTTTTTTTTGTTTTTTTTTTTGCTAATTCAGATTTTTTTTTTTTTTTTTGCTAATTCAGATTTTTTTTTTTTCAGATTTTTATTTTTTTTTGCTAATTCAGATTTTTTTTTCTTTTCTTTTTTTCAGATTTTTTTTTTTCAGATTTTTTTTTTTTTTTTTTTTTTTTGCTAATTCAGATTTTTTTTTTTTTTTTTTGCTAATTCAGATTTTTTTTTTTTTTCAGATTTTTTTTTTTTTTTGCTAATTCAGATTTTTTTTTTTTTTTTTTTTTTTTTTTTTTTTTTTTGCTAATTCAGATTTTTTTTTTTTTTTTTTGCTATTCAGATTTTTTTTTTTTTTTTTTTTTGCTAATTCAGATTTTTTTTTTGCCAATTCAGATTTTTTTTTTTTTTTTTTTTGCTAATTCGATTTTTTTTTTTTTTGCTAATTCAGATTTTTTTTTTGCTAAATCAGATTTTTTTTTTTTTTTTCAGATTTTTTTTTTTTTTTGCTAATTCAGATTTTTTTTTTTTTTTTTTGCTAATTCAGATTTTTTTTTTGCTAATTCAGATTTTTTTTTTTTTTTTTTTTTTGCTAATTCAGATTTTTTTTTTTTTTTTTTTTTTTTGCTAATTCAGTTTTTTTTTTTTTTGCTAATTCAGATTTTTTTTTTTTTTTTCAGATTTTTTTTTTTTTCAGATTTTTTTTTTTTGCTAATTCAGATTTTTTTTTTTTTTTTGCTAATTCAGATTTTTTTTTTTGCTAATTCAGATTTTTTTTTCAGATTTTTTTTCAGATTTTTTTTTTTTTTTTTTTCTAATTCAGATTTTTTTTTTTTTTTTTTTTTTTTTTTTTTTGCTAATTCAGATTTTTTTTGCTAATTCATATTTTTTTTTTTTTTTTTGCTAATTCAGATTTTTTTTTTTGCTAATTCAGATTTTTTTTTTTCAGATTTTTTTTTTTTCAGATATTTTTTTTTTTTTTTGCTAATTCAGATTTTTTTTTTTTTGCTAATTCAGATTTTTTTTTTTTTTTTCAGATTTTTTTTCTTTTTTTTTTTTTTTGCTAATTCAGATTTTTTTTTTTTTTTTTTTTTTTGCTAATTCAGATTATTTTTTTCTAATTCAGATTTTTTTTTTTTCAGATTTTTTTTCGTTTTTTTTTTTTTTTTTTTTGCTAATTAAATTTTTTATTTTTTTTTGCTAATTCAGATTTTTTTTTTTTTTTTTGCTAATTCAGATTTTTTTTTTTTTTTTTTTGCTAATTCATATTTTTTATTTTTTTTTTGCTAATTCAGATTTTTTTTTTGCTAATTCAGATTTTTTTTTTTTTTTTTTTGCTAATTCAGATTTTTTTTCAGATTTTTTTTGCTAATTCAGATTCTTTTTTTTTTTTTTTTTTTTGCTAATTCAATTTTTTTTTTTTTTGCTAGTTCAGATTTTTTTTTTTTTTTTTTTTTGCTAATTCAGATTTTTTTTTTTCAGATTTTTTTGTTTTTTTTTTTTTTTGTTTTTTGATTTTTTTTGCTAATTCAGATTTTTTTTTTGCTAATTCAGATTTTTTTTTTCAGATTTTTTTTTTGCTAATTCTTTTTTTTTTTTTTCTTTTTTTTTCAGATTTTTTTTTTTTTTCAGATTTTTTTTTTTTATTTTTTCTTTTTTTTCAGATTTTTTTTTTTTTTGCTAATTCATATTTTTTTGCTAATTCAGATTTTTTTTTTTTTTTTGCTAATTCAGATTTTTTTTGCTAATTCAGATTTTTTTTTTCTTTTTTTTTTTTGCTAATTCAGATTTTTTTTTTTTTTTTTTTTTTTTTTTTTTTTTTTTTTGCTAATTCAGATTTTTTTTTTTCAGATTTTTTTCAGATTTTTTTTTTTGCTAATTCAGATTTTTTTGCTAATTCAGATTTTTTTTTTTGCTAATTCAGATTTTTTTTTTTTTTGCTAATTCAGATTTTTTTTTTGCTAATTCAGATTTTTTTTTTTGCTAATTCAGATTTTTTTTTTTTGCTAATTCAGATTTTTTTTTCTTTTTTTTCAGATTTATTTTTTTTTCAGATTTTTTTTTTTTTTTTTTCAGATTTTTTTTTTTTTTTTTTCAGATTTTTTTTTTTTTTTTTGCTAATTCAGATTTTTTTTTTCTTTTTTTTTTTTTTTTTTGGTATTGCAGATTTTTTTTCAGATTTTTTTTTGCTAATTCAGATTTTTTTTTTTTTTGCTAATTCATATTTTTTTTTTTTTGTTAATTCAGATTTTTTTTTTTTGCTAATTCAGATTTTTTTTTTTTTTTCAGATTTTTTTTTGTTTTTTGCTAATTCAGATTTTTTTTTTTTCTTTTTTTTTCAGATTTTTTTTTTTTTTCAGATTTTTTTTTTTCAGATTTTTTTTGCTAATTCAGATTTTTTTTTTTTTTTTTGCTTTCAGATTTTTTTTGCTAATTCAGATTTTTTTTTTTTTTTTTTTTGCTAATTCAGATTTTTTTTTTTTTTTGCTAATTCAGATTTTTTTTTGCTAATTCAGATTTTTTTTTTTTCTAATTCAGATTTTTTTTTTTTTTCAGATTTTTTTTTGTTTTTTTTTTGCTAATTCAGATTTTTTTTTTTTTTTTTGCTAATTCAAATTTTTTTTTTTTCAGATTTTTATTTTTTTTGCTAATTCAGATTTTTTTTTCTTTTCTTTTTTTTTAGATTTTTTTTCAGATTTTTTTTTTTTTTTTTTTTTTTTTTTCTTTTTGCTAATTCAGATTTTTTTTTTTTTTTTTTTTTTTTTTTTTTTTTGCTAATTCAGATTTATTTTTTTTTTTTTGCTAATTCAGATTTTTTTTTTTTTTTTTTTTTGCTAATTCAGATTTTTTTTTTTTTTTTTTTTGCTAATTCAGATTTTTTTTTTTTTTTGCTAATTCAGATTTTTTTTTGCTAATTCAGATTTTTTTTTTTTCTAATTCAGATTTTTTTTTTTTTTCAGATTTTTTTTTGTTTTTTTTTTGCTAATTCAGATTTTTTTTTTTTTTTTTTGCTAATTCA